>MUZC01001352.1:294516-305089 GCA_002072015.1 Radix auricularia
GCATAAGATTATTTGTAACATCACATTTTTCATGCAAAATTCAAATTATTATATTTAATAAATTAAAAATGTAATGTTCCTTAAAAGTTAATTTGTAGTATACCAAATTAATAATTTTAAATGAAGTGCATATAATAGTCATAGTATTTAGTAGGTATATAATTACATAGTCATTTTCTCCATATATATATATTAACATTAACGACCATGTGCAAATGAGCATGACAAATTACCATTGCTGGGGTCGAAAGATCACAGTGAGCAAGCGGAGTGGGATGAAAAGAAGAAAAAAAGGTTGGGGGGATTGTGGCAACAATGCTTCTTGCGTTCACAAAATGAGGGGTGAGACTGCAATCAGGCTTACAAAAAAGTAAATGGAAAAGACGTAAGCAAGGTAAGGGTTAGCCTGACAGGACGTAACAAAACAGCAAACGTTTTGGCAAAGAGCTTTTTTCAACAGACATTTCATTACAATACACAAATAAAACAAATATAAAAATAAAAATGAAAACTTAGCTGCGGTGAAATCCAGCTAAGTCTTCATTCATTTTTTACTATTAACTGTAGTATATGAAAACTCCAAACTGTGGGAGAGGTGTGGACAAAGGACAGTCAGTGGAACAACAGATCATGGAAAGGAAGTGGAGATGGATTGGACACACCCTTCGAAAAGATAGCAGCAGGGTGAGGCAGGCCTTAGATTGGAACCCCCAGGGAAACGCCAGCAAGGAAGACCCAAGCATACATGGAGACGGAGCATGTTAGATGGGGCTGGAAGAACTGGAAAGAATTGAAGCGACTGGCAAGGGACCGTGCACAGTGGCGAGCTTTGACAGAGGCCCTGTGCCCTGTGTTCCACAAAATGGAACTCAAATTAAGGACAAATGATGATGATGATGTAGTATCTGAGTATGGTATAATGTTATAAGGATAAAATCAAAATAAATCAAATTGTGACTACAAATTCACAAAACTGTCAATAAAACAATAAACATTCTCATTCTTCTCAGTCACAGTCAGTCATTCTGTAGGGTTAATTTGGCATTTGGTGAAGCATTTTTAAAAAAAAAATTTCTTTCTACTTTCTAGTTAACTGCAGTTGTACAGTCCGTGATGTCATTTATAATTATATATTATAACAAAGTTACTAAGTTAGTATGAAGAAAGTCTTACATCGTATCTTTGAAAATACAATATTTCAATAAAAATGTAACTTAGATTTAGTGTTGACTTAATGTGTTAATGCGGATACTCCAATCCAACGAAAAATATTTAGTATTTAATGCAGTTAAGTATTTTCTGAAACAGAAGAGCTCGAAGTAAAATATAAAAAATAGTAATAAAAACTCCGAAGCAATAAATTATTACTAAAAATTCATTGGTTGAGATGGGGGAAGCCTTCATCATAATGTAAACATTATCCAATCAGTATTAGTGTCTTTGAAATGCCAATGTCACAACGCATGCGCATTAACTTTATGCTTGTGTTGTCTCGCTGCAGAAGTTTACGTGCAACAGTCCATTGTTGTTATTGTTTGAAAAAATATTTCTGATGCCGTTTATTATGATGAAAAAATAATGGTAAGTAAACTCTCACAAAATTTTGTAAAATATTTTTTTGTTTATTTAATTATTCACCAAAGGTATTTTCATGATGCAAAGGACACATAAATAATAAATAAATAAGATAAATATCACTATCAGTAGTATCAGTATCAGACTATCAATCAGTATCAGTGTTCAGATTTTACCGTTTAAAGTCTAATAAGTCTAATACTATACTATTACTAATACTAATGACTAAATTGATATTCATACTGATGAACTTCAGACTTCATCAAAGTTTTCAAAGTAATCATTTAACAACACTTAAATTAAACAGGGTTAAGTGACAGCTTCTGATTTCTGGACTCGGAATCCTTATACTTA
This sequence comes from Radix auricularia, assembly GCA_002072015.1. Taxonomy (NCBI): domain Eukaryota; kingdom Metazoa; phylum Mollusca; class Gastropoda; family Lymnaeidae; genus Radix; species Radix auricularia. Next base: position 296,446 of record MUZC01001352.1, read on the forward strand.
TACTTATAACTTATAATACTAGTAATAGTAATAGACTAGATTTAGATGAGATTAGAGTCACTAGTTGGGCCCTTACTGCCTTACTTACTTAGTATTTAGTCTTAGTTTCCCTTTTATGACTGACTTGATCAACTATGAGTATACTGTGTCAGTATCCACCACAGTCCACAGTGACCACAGCAGTGGCAGTATCAGTAGTAACATCAGCAATGATACTGAGTCTGAGAGACTTCTTAACGTGTGTAACTGTGTTAGTTACTTCTGTTAGACTACATTTGAAGTTGTAATCACATTAAACTTAACTAAATCACTTTGAATTTGAAAATACATTATTATGATTATTATCAGTGGGTGTATTATAGAAGGAATGTCTGTAACTGTAACAGATAAATGGGCACTTCTTAGTCTTTTACTTCCAAAATAGCTCCAGCTCTGGCTCTATCTTTTAAAATTAAATGTTTGTAAAATACACTATAGTCCAGGGTTTGGGAAACCATGGCTCATGAGCCAGATGTGTCTCTTTTGATGGCTGCATCTGGCTCGCAGACAAATATTCGACTATAAAAAAAATGTTTCTTCAAACTCCTTTGATCCACATTTTTTTTTAACATCTCCACGCCTCCATGAAGCTAAATCTCACTGCATATATTAACCAGACAGCAAAGCCATCAGCAAAGTGGCCACCCATAATATTTAAGTTCAGCCTTACACCAAATGCATATTTGAAGGGAAAAAACAAATCTTGAAACATGCAAATTTTGTAAGAGAAAAGTTTGGCTTTTTTGAGAGGGGGGCAAAGCTTTGTGACACCATATTGGTCAAAGTTTTTTTAACATAGGGGAGAGGGGCTTAAAAATCGGTCACAATGCATGACATCACAAATGCATACATTTACTTGAATTTTTAGTTTTAAACATAATGTACGGATGGCTCTCACAGAATTATTTTCAAAATATGTGGTGTTAATGGCTCTCTAAGACAAAAAGTTTCACAACCTCTGCTATAGTCTATTGATAAATAAAATAGTTTTATTTAATATAGGCCTACAAATACAACAATTCTAGCTTGACAAGTCTACGAGTTAGTTGAAACTTAAGTTGGTTGGCTGGTTGGAATTTTTAAATCTCTCAACAAAATTGAATTCAATGATACCAAAATAATTGTTAGAGCTAAATCACTACCAAATTCCAATTATTTTACAGTTACAACAGTTTTTTTTTAATGTAGAGTATTTCTAATAATATGTATTAATTAAATTTGAAATAATTTTAACACTGTTTAAATTTATTTGTTTTATTTCATCATCAGGATACTGGAGATGCAGGTATTTCATTTTTTTTTCAAGGGATATACCATTAGAATTTAAAATAGCATATTATCTATAATATTCAATTACTTGAATTATTGATTTAATAAATATGGGAATTGGAAACCAGCCAAAGTAATCATAATACATGTGCTAATTTAAATTTTAAGTAAAGAGAGCTTCGATCTACATCCAGATCCATTTTTTAAAATTAATATTATGGTAACTTTTTATTTATAAAACTTGCACAGAGATTTTTTTTTTGTACTTCAGACTGGAGTAATCTGAGTCTTGGAGACCGGGATGACTCGGTACTAAGTGCCTTTCAGAAACAAGATGAATCGTCTTTGGGTTCTGTGGATAACAGATCTGATCAGGTAATTGGTTCTATGAATAAAATTAATATTTTAAATGTGCATTAACAATGCATTTTACTTTTTGCTTGGTCATTTTATCAAGATGTCCTGTTGTGTTTCTTATGAGGTATTAAAGAAATACTGACACACATTGATAAACATCAAAATGAAAATTATTACTATTGTTTTTATTTAAAATTGAAATTCATGTATTTTTTAAAATGTTTTACTCACAGGGGGAGGATGATTTTACCAGTTCTTTGGGAATGTATGATGGGTATGACAGCTACAACGAAAGTGGAATCAGTAGTGACAATGAAGACATTGATGAGAATCTCTTGGATGATGAATTTCTTGACAATGATGAAATGGTCTCTAAATATAGGTTTCTCAACAACAAAGATGGCATGGGTACTATTTTATTAATTTAATATAAAAACAATACACATTAAGGGTAACATCTTTTTAAAATTTCTAGTAACATTTTTATTTTATGTACCGGATTGTGTATTAACCAACTCATTCATTTCTTCAGCCACTTGTGAACGTTGTGGCTCAGTAGGTGTGAAGCATGCATTCTACTCCAAATCAAAACGTTTCTGCAGTCTTTCATGTTCAAGAAGTTTTGCAACTCACCAGCGTGAGGGGAAACCACTGACTCCTAAACTAACCCTTCCAAGTGCTGTTAAAAAAGTAGGCCTAATTTAAATATACATATTTAATTTTTATTTTGTTTTTTAAAGACTGTCACTCTTCTTGCATTTCTGTTTTGTCAGGTTTGAGCACACATTTATGACCATTTACATGGGTGATTGTTTATCTCCTTAAGTAATCACAAATATCTCATCTGAATTTAGTCTTCTTTCATTGATGAATGGCAGAGAAATTTTGGTCATATTCTTCTTCTTCGTTCTCAATATTGAGTTTTGCGTGCCACGAGTTTTGCGCCAATTGGCCCGTGGTCTCCGACTTCAGCCTGGATTTGCTTCCATAGCCTTTGGTCAGCCAAGACCATCTGCAAGGCAGCAGTTGTTTTTGGCAAGTGATGCAGCGTTCACAGGCCACGGCTAAGGGTTCCACGCATTACCCCGCCGCTTTTCACCCATTTGGAGCTGGGTGGAACTCGGGGACGCACTAGGCCACGGGAACAAGTCCTTGGCTTCCCATGGATTCGAACTCGTGACCAATATATTTGAGTTTGTTTTTAAAACTTTTATGGAAAGAGCATAGCGTAATAATATCACTTTTTAAATATATAATTTGCAGATCAAAATATTACACAAAAGAAATTAGAAAATATTTGCAAATTACAAGAAATGTCTTAAGAAGAAGAAAAAATAATAATTTATTCCTTATCAATAACTATTTTTAATTTCTGTAAAGAATAAAAATGTACTCAGTGATCTGATCTGGAAAAGAAAATTCAGCTCAAATTGTAAACATGCATTTAAATACTTTTAATTTGTTATCCTACAATTAATGGAACTCACATGTCTTATTATTTTAACTTTTCCACAGGGAAAGCCTGGATCAAAAAAAGTAAATTCAAAAAATCAATCAGGCTTATTGAAGTCTTCTTTGAGAGGAGGTGAATTTTTTTTTTTGGACTGAATTAAATATATATTTGTTTAACATACTTACACACTTTATAAACCTTCAACTTTTCAATTTCTAATCAAGTGTTCTAGTGTTTCATTTGATATTCCATAACCGTAGCTTAATTTCCAGTTTCTTTACATAGTCATTTAAGTAATATATTTTATCAATTTTAAATTTTATACACACTTAAAAAAAAAAGACTATTTAAAAGTTATTTGTTTAAAAACTATCATTTTACATGCATCTCTGAAACTTATTCCAGAAACTGGCAGAATATTTGACTGGGGTCCTTATTTAGTTAGCACACAAGCAAATGCTGCTTCTGTGTCTTGCTTTAAACATGTAAGTTAATGTTGAATTGAGTTACTTTTGGTTTTTTTATTTCCTCTGAATTAGCTAGTTTATTAAAAGCACTTGATTTATTTAGGTTTATTATATTTTGAAATGATGATTTATTTTATGTTAATATTTTTTAGTTTAAAGATTTGTTGACATTTTTTAATGCTCTGATGGTTATACTAGAAATTATATTTTAAAACTAACACATTTTTTTATTTTTAAAACAAAACAAATGAAATGTACGTGATCAAAATGTAGTTGTTCACAAATTATGTAATTCTCCTGTAGGTACCAATGCATGATTGCTGGGAGCAGATGGTGGAAGGAGTTCTTGTTGAAGTGCCTAACACAGACCTTGATATTGGCAAAGATATCAAAGTTTACTGGATTGCCACAGTCTTAAAAATATGTGGTTAGCAAAATACCATTAAATATATAAATAAATTTTTTCAGTATTAAACTGCAATTAATGAAACAAATTAAATGAATTTTTAAAATATTGTATTTTAATACAATTTAGTTATATTTATTGATATTTGCTTCTTTTTCTTCTATATTTTAATAATTAAAGGTTATAAAGTTCTGTTGCGTTATGAAGGATTTGGTGGTGATGGATCCAAAGACTTCTGGGGTAATTTATTGTCAGAAGACATGCATAATGTGGGGTGGTGTGCTACATATGGGAAAATGTTAGCTCCTCCTAAATGTAAGTAGTCTCCTTCAATTTTTAATCAATTTTATTTTACTTTACAACCTTGTGTCTGCACCTAATCTTGTAATTGAACTTACAATAATTCATTTGAATTTTCATGCGTGTATAAGTTTTGTGAGAACAGATGTTAATGGGTAAAAAAAGAGAAGAAATTTTAATGATTTAATTTTAAAATATTAAAAATGTGACATAGATAAGAATTGAACCACTTAGCTCAGGAAAATTTATTTTATCAAAATTCTCTATCCTACCAAAACTTCACTCTCTAAGCCAAATGGTCAAGATTTATTGTGGGTTTACAAATTCAATTAAAAATAAAAAATTGTAAAATACAATAGAAGTATTTAAAATATCTCAACTCTTAAGTTCACAATTTTTAAAAAATTTTCTTGATGTGGCTTACGTTAAGAAATTTATTTTAAGCATTTTAGTGCGCCTCTCAAATAACATGTTTTATACTTAATTTTTTGTGTGTCATGTTTGGGCAAGATATTTTCATTTTGCACTTTTTAAAATGTATTGTTAGGAGAAAACTGATCTTTGAAAGCAGAGAAATATATTTGGAATTTCTTTGTGGTGAAAATTGATTACAAATGTGTAATTCTCACTATATTTGAAATTTCCACAGTTGGTCCAAAGGCATTCATTGTTTTTTTTTTTAATTTATAGATTATTGCCCAACTATTAAGCTAGCTGAAAATTATAAATTAATAATACAATAAACATTGCTTTCTTTTCAATGTGTGTACATTTTACAATTATCTCTCCAGCTATTAAAGAGAAATATGCTGATTGGAAAGAGTTTTTAATAAAAAGATTAACCGGAACTCGCACAATTCCTCCACATTTTCATTCAAAGGTATAGTTTTATAATGTTTTGTAATTACAGTGGTACCTCTTGTAACGGACATAATTTGTTCCAGAGTCTTACTCATTACGCGAAACACTCATTAAACTAAAGAATATTTCCCTTACAAATCAATGTAAAATACGATAATGCATTCCATTCTGAACTAATACCCATGTTTTAAAAAAATTGTATTATTATTTATTCAAGTAAATTTACTTATGCATTGTTAAAAAGTATAATAACCTGGAATGAAATTAAGATTTGAAACGAAAATAAAAATATGAATTTATGAAAAATAATTAATCCATTTTAACTAGAAAACTGTTTAAGACATTTGTTTTTGCCAACGCTTCAAAATTTGATGAAAATGAGACATAAACATTTTGTAGACATTCTTGACGCATCCATTTCCTTAATTTTGGTTTTGTTCTTGAGAATAGTGCAGATCATTGATGTTGGCCGATTGTTTGTGCATGCTGGTTTAGCCACGCCAACACCTTGTTCTCGCTTTTCAATTATTTTACTTTTTTTTTATCTCTTATGATTGTCTTCTTTTTATTTTTCAAATACATTTTAGCACAGGTTGGGGACCATCCATATATAACGTACGCAAGCAGGGGGAAGGGGGGTCTTTGAAAAATGGATGTGTACGGGAGGGAGGGGGGTCTCCACTGAATGCGTACGTATGCACAACAAATTTAATTTGCACAATACTAAGCCTAGTAACATAAACCGCTCAGACTGCAAAACAGCATCCATGACTGACTGAGTCAATACTGATATGCAATGTTGTTTAATAGTTTAATGCAAAGGAAATTCTGAACTCTTAATTATTTAAAAGTAATTAATATTTGATTCAGACCAAACGTTCACAAATTGCTAAAATATATCCGTCTGATTTATATTTCCATATCTTGAAATTTGTAGAGATTTTTCTCTGGCCCACCATTGTCTCAGCCTTTATATAAACATAACAAGATGGCAATTTCACTGCTTATATTGTTATATTTTTAAAGTTTTTTGGCCGCCCATGAATGACGTCATGGGATTTTGGCCGATTGTTACCCCCCCTTCCCCTCTTGTCACAAAACTAAGACCCCGCTCTCTCTCCAATGTGACGTCACAAAGCTTTGATTGACCCCCCCCCCCCACCACAAAAGCTTATTACCACATTTCAAATTACATTTTTGTCATTGAAATATGTATATAGTGTAAGTCTGCACGCTAATTACTAATTGCAAATTACTTGATATCATTTAAATATGTATTTAGTGTAAGGCTGGTGATCTAAATCCTCCTTCAAAAAGACTTTGAGAACGCAGAAGAAGAAGAAGAAGTGTAAGGCTGCACTCTAATATCGTTAACACAAACTTTTATTGAAAGTTGCTCATTTTAAAGTGACATCATATTTCTTAAACACCCACTCACCCTCTTCACACATCGTCACAAATACGTGACCCCCCACCACTTTAGGCGCGTGACGTCATTTATGGACTGCTCCAAAGAGTAAAACCAATATATTTTGACACTGGCTTAAAATTAATTTTTCATACGAATAGGGGGGGTCCTGAAAATGTATGGAGTGCAACAGGGGGGGTACAAAAAAAAATGACTTTTTTGCGTAAGTAATATATGGGTGACCCGTTATTACATTTTGCACATAAATAAATTACGAATACTGTATGCATTCAAAGTTTATAAAAAGGGATGATAACACACAAAAACAATACACTAACATACTGAATGCCAAACATATGCTTACTAAAGCATCGGGGCAGAAGTGCTGGCTGTTGTGTACTGGGTTCTGGATGGAATAAGACCAACGTCTCGACTCTTGTCAATAATGTTCAATTCTTTATTGTTGCAATATTACAAGTACAGTCACTGCTTCAACAATACAATACAGTCAATGACAGCCGTCAGGTACATCCAATAACAGGCTAATTCCTCACAAGTCTCACTTCTCCTGATTGTCCCTACACTCGAGCACACCTCGATAAAATGTTTGACAATCCACCGACCTAGGGCTATCGCCGTCGCCTGCAGCCTGTCGCATACACACAATACACACTGTATTGTCGCTGTACTGACCTCTACTGACTGCCGCACTGAGCCCCGTCCCCCACTATATATAGCCCGGAATAACCTCCCCAAAATCATGGCGATCAACACTCAGTGTTCTGTTTACCGAGCAGTTCTGACAATCGCTCACAACTATTTCACAACAAACTCTCTCAGTGATTCTCATACCTTGACACTGGCTTACAAATGAATTTCCTGGAAAAAGTAACTTTCTCTTTCAGCGTCACTGGTCATGGGAATTTTTTGCTCGCTAAGTGAAAAACTTTTTAAAATATTTTTTTGTTCATTACAAGAGGTTTCACTTTATTTTTTTTTCATATCAGAATGTGTGCATAGATTCCAAGGAAAATATACCTCATTACCAATAGAAGCCTACTAGAAGATGTTCTGGTATTATAAGATCTGATTGTTTTTCAAAATATATTTAATAAAAAGCATTAATGGCCTGCTATTTTTTTATCCTAAGTCCCAAGAATGGTTGCAGGATCATAAGCTAAAAATTGGGATGCAATTAGAAGTAGTTAATAAAATGTGTGTGTCTGCCATGAGACTAGCTGCCATTAAAGACATCATCGGTTGTAGACTGAGGCTCAATTATCTTGACAGCAAAGTAAGTTACAATAGTTGGATCATTTTGTGTTATATATTATTTGGTTTAATTTTTTATCATATCTGTAATAATTTATCTTAATAATTATTCTTTTTTGGATGAGAGCATTAAAAAGACTTGTTTCACAGTATTACCAATATACACTTTATAAACACAATGTTTCTCAGGATGAAATTGATGAGTTTTGGTGCCACATGACATCTCCACTGATTCACCCAGTAGGGTGGTCACAAACTGTTGGTCATAAACTCCATGCCTCTCATGGTAATTATTATGAAAGTAGATATTTTTTGTTACATTTCTTGTCTTTAAATATTTTTGGAATGTGTACACGCAAATTTGTAATGAAAATAGAAAAAATGGTAGGTAGGCTTACATTTATATTGTGTTTGAAGTCTCTAATGATTATTGTTTTGTTGCTGTGTTTCTTTGAGTATTTGTATTAACTTAAATTATAATAAGCAAATATTTTCTCTAATAAAATTTTTAATTGTTATTACTCGCTATTTATTTTTTTAACAGAGTATATAAATTCTTGCTTGAGCAAGGTGACAATGCAAAAATATAGCCCTATTGATGCCACACCTGACATGTTCCCTAAGGTAATTTTATTTTCAACATTAACAGAGTAACGTGTTGCTCTATTTAACATTATTGCCAGTTTGCTTTTAGAAATCCAGCTTGTATTCTATCAATTATTAGAGCTATTGAAAATATGTTGATAAGGATGCATCTCCTTTTTTACAAGCATCAATGCTTGGTATGGTCCCATTTTTTTTTTTTTTTTTTT
>MUZC01001352.1:305105-323291 GCA_002072015.1 Radix auricularia
TTTTTTGGTGTGTACATAGATGAAGGGGTGGGACGGGGTATTGGAACTGTGTATTTCACAATTTTAAGACAAGCTGCAGCACAATTTGAGATTGTAGTTAAAAGCTAATATGATTATTATAAAATGTGGTTTTAAATAATTATTCAGAGATTAATAGGCTAACATTCCATGCTTCCTTAATATTTTCTTTATTAAATTGTAAGGCAATATCATGAGCAAAGGTAAGGGGTAATTTATTTTTTTTACACTAATAATTCAACAATACAATAAATACTTGAAACTTATCTTACCTTTCAGTGCCGAGAACCTCCCCATGGCCTTGCCTTTCAAGTGGGAATGAAGTTGGAAGCCATTGATCCCCTTAACTTATCTGCAATATGTGTTGCAACAGTTATGAAGGTATGTATTTGCCCTTTATTTACATTCACTTCTTTTATACTTGTTTTCCTGTTATGCAATTAAAGTTTAGTCTTGAAATATGAAAACATTTAGAGCAATGAAGTAGTCAAAAACATTATCACATTCTTGCAAATAATTTATGCAATCATTTTTCAAAGGTTCTGCGCAATAATTATTTGATGATCGGAATAGATGGATCTATGGCTGAAAATGGAAGTGACTGGTTCTGTTATCATGCTACTTCGCCTTGTATTTTTCCTGTGGGCTTCTGTGAGATCAACAATTTGGAACTAACACCTCCAAGAGGTAACCTAAATACATGTTGCATCCTTACCTCTTGGTCTTTAAATCCATATTTCTCTGACCTTCATAGAAGCACAAGCAGGCATGCACATAAAAATAAATTCAATGTTTATAACTCAAATGAGGTTAATGCACTTAATTTTAAATTTGTGAGCAAGTAGTATATTTTATAAATTTAGTTGAGGGTTTGTGGATCATTAGTATGTTATATATTCCTTCTATAGCCTTTTGTTCATAAGTGACCCCTCCCCCTCTTTTGGAAGAGAAAAATATAAAAAGTGTTAAACCCGCTCGCAAGCTGACCCCCCAAAAATAATAGAACAGCTTAAACAAAATGGTACATGTTTTTGTTTTTTTTAACTACAAGTTAAATGGGTCATTATGATTGTTTACCACCTATCTTTGTATTTTTGCTCTTGGTTAGGCAACAGTTAGAGTAAATTACCACTACGCAAACGCTATGTCGGAGGAAACACTATTTCATTAAGCGTTCTCTGTATGTTTATTTGCTGGTCTAACACAAAAACGAACATGCATATGTCGAAATAGTTTATTTTTCAATATTATTTCATCGTTTCGTTTTCCGGGAAATACTATTTTGTGAGTAAATTTGTGTCAACATCTTGAAACTTGCGCCTTGTATGCTGTCAACATCCCTAGGAAGAACGATGGTGATTTCCGGGTTAAGACTACTTTTCCTGTTTGATTTGGAAAACTCTCTTTTTGGTATTGCATAATCACTTACTAAAAGGTTAGTAACCACTCTGTTAAACTTGGCAATGCTTTTTAATAGTAATGTTCTATTAAAAGTGGTGTTTACGACGAAGTAAGTTTAACGTTGGATTTTACTTCGTACAAAACACTTTTATTTCTGCAGAAAAAAAAAATGAAATATGGGACTAACTCTTGGTCTCTAGAGTTATTTGAAAATAGTAATGTTTGTTTTGAGGGCATGTTCACGTTGAAGTATATTTGATTTATTGTAGGATATTACTTCGGGGCAAACACTTTTTCATGTAGGAAAATTAAGTTAAAGATCTAGGTCTAGTCTATGTCTAGACTCCTAAGTTTTTATTAGGATGAAAATTAAATAGAATATAATTATATTTCAGATTTAAAGCAATGTCTAGCATAAGAAAAAAACAGAGCCCAGATGTAATCAATGCGGCATTGGCTAGTATTAGGGAAAAGCGGCTCTCTATTAGAAAAGATTCTAAGAACTTGGGCATTCCACTTGCCACTCTTTACGACAAATTCACAGGCAAGCGGCCTGTCATAGCCTATGCAAAAACCCTACTCACACCTGAAGAGGATGTCAAATTAGCTAACTGGCTAATAGAGCTAGCCAAGCGAGGCTTTGGAAAAACTGGAGATGAGGTGAGACAAATCGCCAAAAATATCTTAGATACCAGGCATTGTTCTTCAAAGAGCAAAACCGAAATACCAACATCATCATGGCTAAATACATTTGTAAACGCCATCCTGAATTGACACTGTGTACTCACCAATCACTTGGAAAGGAGAGAGCCCTAGTTACAACATAAGCTATTAAAAAGTTGTTTAACGATTTAAAATGCTGTGTTGACATCATTGATCCCAGTCTATTTAGTGACCCTACTTGCATTTACAATGCAGACGAACCAGGTTTTTCTTTTGATACCAAAAGCAGGAAGGTCATTGCACGCAGGGCGTCGAAACATATGTACAATGTTACTGCAGGTGTGAAGTCACAAGTGACAGTTCTTGCATGTGCCACGCAAGTGGACACTTCTTCAGTCCCCTGTTAATATACCCCTACAAGAGAATACCATCCAAAAATGTATTACATCACTTCCCAGAGGCATTCCTACAAGTGTCTGATAATGGCTGGATTTTAGCACAGATTTTTTATTCCTGGCTAAGAGATAGCTTTATTCCAGCCACAGCCCATGTACAGAAGCCAGTAGTTCTACTGGTAGACGGTCATAGTAGCCACACTGCACTGGTTGAGACATCACAGCTAGTCATGACAACCATATAGTGTTATATTGTTTGTTGCCGCATGCGAGTCACTTGATTCAGCCTCTAGATCAAGCTTGTTTTAGTGCAATTAAACCAGCTTGGTCAGATGCCATACGACACCATATAAGTGAGCGTGGGGAGGGAGTAAATCTGGAAAGCTTTGCAGCAGTGAGGGATCACAGTTAATTCCAAATAAAAATAGAGCTTGACATGGCTGCAGATTACAATACTTTAAATATAGAAGAGGATCACTTGTTGTCAGGAATGTGTCAAGGGTGCAAAAAAGGGGGAGGGGCAGAGGTTTGGGTCCAATTTGATGTGTGTGATGGCTGGTGGCATGCACAGTGCACGCAAAATTGTGCATCCTTAAAACAGGACACTTTTGTTTGCAATGTTTGCTGCCCTGACCAGTGACTGTAGACTATGTTATTTTATATATTATGTTATTGTATTTCTAAACGTATTTCTTTTTTTTTTTAATTAGTTGCTATAGATCTACCTAAAGTTTATTTTGTAAAAATAAGTTTATACTGATATTTTCAGTCTACTATGTTGTTCTTTGATTATGTGTGCCTTTATTTAAATGTACATACCATACATAAATAAATTATTTGGGCTCTAATTTCTTTAATAAAAGTTTTTGCATTATTATTGACATCTCCAGTATTATTTGTTGACCCCCTTAACCTTAAAAATGATTATTTGGTGATTTTTGTTATGTGTTTCCTTTGAGGTCAAAGTTTATCCTTTGAAAAAAAATACGCAAAAAAGTGTTTCGCAGGCGGTAGCTTACTGGGTCAGCTAATATTGTTTTTACGCTCTAACCTCGCGTAGTAATACAATAATGCTGTCATATTATAGTAGCCTTGTGGTCATACTACTTGTAGGTGCTTTCATTTTTACTCAATGTCGAGCGGTTTAGAAACTAAGCCTTGAAAGCAAGAAATGGTGCTAATTTTAGCGTAAAGCGTTTGCAAAGTGGTAATTTACTCTACCTTAATTAGAGAAAAAAATTCTTTGGCAATCAATGGCGATAGTGCATAAATTAAAATTTGTTGTTGAAAATAAAATTTGTAAAACAATTTATTAAAAAATTTACACAAATAAATAAAATTATTATATAGGGTATGTGCAGATGTTTAATAATATATTATAGCTTCTGGTAGAGCAGGCAAATCTTGTAGAATGTAGAAAATCTTGATCTACAACAACACCCATTTCAATGTATATGCAGAAATCACATATGACCTAATCATAAGCCGACCCCCCAACTTTATCCCCTAGATTTGGTCCAGAAAAGGTCGGCCTTAGAACGAGTATATACCGTACTTATAAGACATTAATATTAGTTGTTGAAAGGCATACAAGGAAAAAAAGGTTTACAAATTTGTTTGAAATGTAATTGAATTCTGATATTTGATTATCATTATTTTATAGTAGCATTTTATGTATTTGTGTTCTATTTCTATGTATATTTTTTACTTTTCTTTCCTTAATGTTCTATGTAAGGCTTGTGTGAAATTTATTGGGGTTTTTTTTTTTGGTGATGTTTTTGTTACTTCTTACCTGTCATAATTTTCCAGATTGTCTAACAGGTACAAAAGGACCGTTTAAATGGTTTGACTACCTGAGACATACAAGGTCTATGGCAGCTCCAGTCAAATTATTTGATAAGGTAAAATGTTTACTGCCTGCTTAATCAATTCTAATCTCAGGTACTAAAGATCAGCAATAAAGAGACAACCTTGTAGAATCACCCACACACTGCTTTTTTTTTTATTGGTGGAGGAATGTTAAAAGTAGATTTTTGTAGCAGTGTGAGAATTAACTCCTAATGCCCCAAAAGGTTTTTGTCAATATTCTGCCTGAGTCCCTTAAGGATTTCCTGTATTGCGATCAAATGCTTATGAAATTTTTAAAATAGCGAAAAATATATTTATATTATTATTGTCATACTGACTTTATCTTTTAGGATAAGAATGGTTAATTTATGTATCCAAAAGACTGTCTTGAGTTTAACTCTTAATGCGCCATAACGTTTTCGGAAAACTTCCGCCCAAGTCCCGTAAGAATTTACATAATTGCGATCAACTGGTTATGAAATTTTAAAAATTGCTAAGTATGTATTTATAATATTATTTGCATACTTTCATCTTTTAAGATAAGAATGGTTATTTTACGTATCTAAAAGACCATCTTGAGTTTAAAACTATTTTTACCTGTAGTTTAGTACTATCATTTTAGTAATAAAGTATAGTGAAATTGCATCTTTGAAAAAAAAAGTTGAATCTACCAAAAAACTTCACTAATGGGGCGATGACACTAGCGAGGGAAATAGCCTCCATCGCTGGAAGTTGAAAACATTGTTTTTCACGCACTGAAGAGTTTTTATTTTCTGTAATTTCGGTTCTAAAGAGAGTTCTATCGAGGTGCGCATTATCGCGCTTCGGTAAAAAAATAAAAAAATCATGCATTATTGCGCTTTGTCGCATTAAGAGTTAATTAGGGGTCTACCGATATGCATATATTGCCTATATTTTTTTGCAGATATGAGTATAAGTTAAGAAAAAAACAAAAGCAGTCATATTTGACAATGTCATTCTTAAATTTTTCCCACATTACCTATATTTTTTTGCCATATGACTATTTGTTAGGACAAAAATGGTGGTCATATTTGACTACCTCATTCTTAAATTTATCACTCTTAATTATTTATATTTTATATTAAGGGTATTAGGATTTAGGGGTCTACCGATATCTATTTTTGTCGATATTACAGATATTTTTTCCTGATAAGAGTACAGATATGAGTATTTGTTAGGACAAAAACCAACTGTCAAATTTGATGATGTCATTCTTAAATTTATCACCGATATCTATTTTTGTCGATATTACAGATATTTATTCCTGATAAGAGTACAGATATGAGTATTTGTTAGAACAAAAACCAACTGCCAAATTTGATGATGTCATTCTTAAATTTATCACTTGTAATAATTTTAATGTTAAGGTACTGGTTTAATTAAGACAAATGTAAATTAAGAAACAAATCAACTTCATTTAAATTATAAGTGTGTGTCTAATACGGACTTCCGTATTTGTGCTCATTCTTCTATGTTGCTTTGCTTCATGTTTCTTTTTTTTCTTTGTACTTGTAAACATTGCAGGAATATGGATCAGATATTTTTTTTAAAGATAAAAAAGTTAATACTGTAAAAATGCGTAATAATCGGGATAAAATAACACATCAAAACATTTATAATAACAAAAACAATCTTAAATATAGAATTAGTGATTAACTTTGTATAAACAGTAAAATTTATCTTTAAACAAAGTTTCTGATGTTTTTACAAGTTCCAAATCATGACAAAATGAGATGTTCTTCATAAAAATGTACAAATAAAATTAGGAATAATTCCTTTTAACTTTGACTCATACTCGTAATTAATTCTAACCAATAGTTAAATGGCTTTTGCACACGGCCATCTTTTATGAATGAAACAATGAGAACAAAGCAATAGAAATAGAGTCAAAATGAGTTTGAAGGATGAATGGTTGCCAATGACAAGTCTGTACACAGTACATTTTGTTGTTCCATACAAAACGAAATGTGATTCTGTGTGCATCGTTGCTATTAGAACAATTATGGTTTACTCAGCATCAGCAGCATTTACACAGTATTTCTGAGTATATGAAAGTCCGCTGATACCTAAACAATATCTTAGCACATGACACACTGTATCATGGCAGTACATATTAATACTAGGGCTCTTTTGGTACTTTCAGTACTGGTATCGGGATCAATATATTAATTAGTCAAGACATTTATAAATCTAAATTATAATTTTTTCTGATTTTTTTGTGGTCAAAATTTTACATATTATGAAATATCGGTGATGTCAATATCTGGAACTTTACACGCATCCAATGCCGATATTACCAGAAAACTTCGGGAATCGAGCCATAACACTAGCGTTGGCAACGGCCACCATTGCAGGAAGTCGAATACATCATCATTCATGCACTGAGGAGTTTTTGCTTTCTGTGATTTTGTTTCTAAAGAGAGTTGTATCGAGGCGTGCATTACTGCGCTTTGGCAATAGAGACAAGGCGTGCATTACCATGATTTGGGGCTTTAAGAGTTAATAATCATTTACAATCTTTAACTACCACCTTTCAACAGGACTTTCACATAGCACTTGTTTGTGTTAGTGTATGTTGAATAAATGCTTTCAACATGTTAGCACTACAGTTGAATATTTTTATTGTCCTGGGATTAAGTATGCTCAATTTAATATTTGCAATTTAAACTGAAGACAATTGGCCTTATTTCACTTTTTTTTCAAAAATTGATCATAAAATTGTTTTTAGAAAAGGCAATGTTTTTCTTAAGTAAATAAAACTCATGGTCATTCCAATTATCACAAATAGTATGTGTTATATGTTATTAATCAATGCTCTTTGTTTTAAAATAAAATTTAGCGTCAGCTCTTTTGCTTCAGTTTCTTCGGTGATGAAGAAGCAGATGCACAAGAATTCATATTACATGTAATACATTTTCTCTTCTTTTTTTTTCAATAGGAAATTCCAAAACATGGATTTAGACCAGGCATGAAGGTTGAGGCTGTAGACTTAATGGAACCAAGGTAACATGCCTAGATAAAATTAAATGTTTATGATCTAATATTTGATCTAATATGTTATTGATCTATTAGAGTGGTTCCCAAATTGGTCCGCACGGATCTCCATTGATCCGCTAAACCATTCAGGGATCCTTGGAATATTAAAATTGATTTGAAGGTCCCTGAACAACTGATCAATTTTTATTTTTATGGACAATAAAATAAATAATTCTAAATTATTGGAAACAGATACAAAAGGTAAAATGCTATTTGCTGAATGAAAAAAAAAAAGATTTTTTGCTCAATATTGTTTGGAAAATGAAGCAGACTATAATCGTTTACTTATTCACACAGGAGAGCGTTGGTTATCAAAAAGTGCATATTTAATTCAATGTATGCTCTCTTTGATTCAATGTCCTTCTTCTTCTTCGTTCTCAATATTGAATATTGAGTTTTGCGTGCCACGAGTTTTGCGCCAATTGGCCCGTGGTCTCCGACTTCAGCCTGCTGTATTTTCTGGATTTGCTTCCATAGCCTTTGATCAGCCAAGACCATCTGCAAGGCAGCAGTTGTTTTTGGCAAGTGATGCAGCGATCACATGCCACGGCTAAGGGTTCCACGCATTGCCCCGCCGCTTTTCACCCATTCGGAGCTGGGTGGAGCTCGGGGACGCCCTAGGCCCCGGGAACAGGTCCCTGGCTTCCCATGGATTCGAACCCATGACCATCGGAGCGCCAATGTCCAAATTCCTGAAAAATCAAAGATATTTATTAGCAACACAATTAACTCTAAAAACGACGTACCCTTTATGAATGTTTATTTATCAAACTTTAACAAAACTAATTTGAAGCTAAAAAGCGTTATATCTCAGTTTGTTGCAAAAATGTTTTCTGTGCAAACAACACTTAGGAACAGTTTCACATTTTTTCTAAATTTCCAAATAAAGAAAGATTTGCTGGCTTTCTGCCAACACTTAACAGCTCTTTATGCAGACCTCAGACCTGAACAAAAGATTTGAAGGCATTATTTATTTGGATATTCCCGAATAGTCCGATGACAAACTCAGATCCCAAACACAGATGAATCCATACTTACACAGGAGCAGCTTATTGAAAGGAGGAACTTAAACCAATGTTTGAATTAGGATACTACAAATTCTATTTACGAAGTCAGATCCCAATTTTATAACCTGCATTATGGGTTATTGTACAGCCCAATTTTTGGTCCTGCATTATGAGTTTTTATATGCGCAGCTCACTGATAGGATGAAAATGACTCTGTACCAGGCCTGCGTGCTCAGCAACTCCTTTATGGCAATGAGTGCCGGACGACCTACACCAAGCAAAAAAGGCACCTTAGCAACTTCCACTTTTGAAGCTTGCGTAGAGGTACTCTGAATGAGTACTTATGCTGAGTATGCACTCAATCCTGAATTAGAGGCGCTTGCGGTGGTTGGGTCTTGTCTGCAGGATGAGCGTATTCCAAGAGTCCTGCTTTACGGTGAGCTGACAATTGGTATGAGGAAAAGGGGTCGCCCCTGCCTGCACTTCAAGATCCTCTGCAAGAAAGATATGTTGCAGGTAGACCATAAAACGTGAAAGACCATTGCCGAGGAGCGAATACTCTGGCGGCAAAAGTGCGTGAGGGTACTTAAGTTGCGGAAGCATCCCCCATAGCTCAGGGTGAAGAGAGAAGGGCCAGGAGAAAAGGGGAAGGGGGGCAGAAGAGCAGGAGTAAACGCCATTGTCTCTTGATGACGGAGGGATGCCATATATATATATATATATGGATGATTGCACAGAAGTGATTGTCTGCTTTCCCGTCTTCCTATTTGGTAGAACGAAGATTCAGTGGTGTGAATCTCATCAAAAAAGAAAAATAACAGGAGAGGACTACAAATTGGTGCTCATAGGGATCTCCTGTTGCTACTCAAAAACATTGAGTCAGTCATAAAAACACTCTTAATATCTCATCACGTTAATCCAAGTTATTAATTGTTGTCAAAATATGTTAAACGAGAGACAATAAATGCCATAATTTTTCATCAAAATGTTGCTTTTTTTGTAATTGTAATTTTTGTACTATGCATTTATGTTGTTTTTTCACTCGGGGGTCCGTGGTGAAATTTTTACTATAAAAGTTTGGGAACTACTGATCTATTACTATCAAAATATTTCACAGTGGCTAGATTATACAATATATTAACAGGCAGTCTGAGTAACTGTTTATACTAATAGTACTTTTTTTAAAAGTTTTAAATTATTCAACAACTTAAGCATATCCCTTCTTTAAAATGTACTTTTTCATCATCCTTGCAGTGCAAAGAGTTGAAATATACCTCATGAATTTTTTTTTGCTCTTGAAGTTTCACTATATTAAAGATTTTATTATCTTACCTAATTTAAAAACATACAGATCTATTTCATAAAATGTGTTTTGTTTTGAATAAGTCTGGTATGGTCATAAAAACCTTTTCCTTTAGTTGTTTACTTTTAGACTGTATTTGGTGCTCCAGTTTTCAAGGCATGATGTCACTAAATTCCTTTAAAAAATGTAAAATAAGGTTAACGTTTTCGACTTTAAAACATTGCGAGTAATCTAAGAAATCCTGAGAAGTCACAACCTTTCAAAATCTTATGTAATAGCTCTTTATAATAAACATAAGTTTTTTTTTGCATAATTTTGCATTACTGCACAAGTACAGTGAGTGTGCACTTTTGTTACTACCAAATTTTGTGCTTGAACCACATTAACAATAATTTTTTCAGGCTAATATGTGTAGCAACTGTTACCAAAGTGGTAGGAAGATTGTTGCGAATTCATTTTGATGGCTGGGAGAACAACTATGATCAATGGATAGATTGTCAGAGCCCAGATATTTATCCTGTTGGTTGGTGTGAGGTTATGAAACACAGCCTAGAGGGACCGCGGACTAGATGTACGTTTATTTGGCTTTCAAATTATTTTCAATCTTATAATTGCTATTTCCAGTTGTATCTTTTGATAAGAGATATTTAACCATTTAATTATTATATAAGTAACTCCCCACCAACCACTTACAAATCAGTATGGCACTTAGACAAAATAATTTAGCCAACCCTTTGTTTAATATAATTAAATGTATCTTTCTTAGTGGAAAATACTCAACAAAGCACTACTCCAATGAATGCAAGGAAGCGAAAAGGAAAGACACAGATCTACAGAGGTCCCAGAAAGAGTTGAGTTTTTTTTTAAAAATTAGCTCTGTTGTATTGTATAATGATATCAATATTTATAATTTATATATAAGTTTATATATATGTTTATTTATTAATTGATCTATATAGTTTTTAATTTTATGATTTCACTTGACGAAAATTTGAAAATTGTATAATGTATATACCTTTCATTTGCCTGGCTTATAAAAGTTTGATGGTGTAACTCATTACTTTAAATATATTAGTAATATATATTAATATTCATATTTAACTTTACCAATTCCTGCTTATTCCACTGCTTTTCCCCTAAATGTTCAACATAATACTAACCACCACTGTAGCCTTTGCTCTTTTTGTTCTGTCAAGTAAGGTTGTTAAGACTGCTTGTCTTTCAGGACTGTAACCATTCAAAAAAGTTCAATTAACCGTCAGCAGTAGAAAAGTATTTTTCCTTAAGCTCTGGGATCCCACAAAAGAATGTAACAGATTTAGCAACATGGGCCCCTTTCATCCATTAATGACATCAAGGGCACTTTGTCACCACATTTCTCATTTTTATAACTCTTGCACAATGTCTGCCAGCTCAGCAAATTCACAAAATAAAAATAAAATGTTTAATATTAATATGAATTCATGAGCCAAATTAATGAGTTAAAAGAGCTAATAAGTTAAAATGTATATATTCTCAATGGTCAACTTGCTATGATTATAATTATATTGAAATGTAAAGCTTATTTTAAGATTTGACTCAAAAATACACTTAACACTGACAAATTTAGTATTTAGTATGCTTGTTTGGGGTAACTAGCAGCTTAATCCTATACAACACAATTCTTAAGTTTACCGTATTCTGCAATGTTTCCTGGATCAAAAAACATCTATAGAAATTAATATAGAAATAGAAGTGACATTAATGGTGTTATTGTAATAACATTTAAAACAGTTTTAAATAATCAATACATTACAGTCAAGAGGGATATGCAATAATAAACTATTCTAATCGTGGGACAGTCTTGTTCTATATATCAGAGTTTTAAATTGATAGATTAATTATCTGAATCATAATTGCTGGCCCTATTAAAAAATAACTCATTTTCCTTTTTTTAGGCATTAGTGATTTTATTTGTATTAAAAGATTACTGGTAAAATTATCCATAAAATCATTATTCCAATGGTTTTCAAAAATGAATCAATTTTATATCATAGTAACCGCAATAAATTTGTTTAGTTATCTTTTGATTTTCAATTAGGAATTATATATTTTTTCAGTTTGAAAACATCATTTTAGATTTCTAATTTTAATTAAAGCTTCTTGATTTCAAGCTTTACTTATTATTATTATTTTTTTGTTGCAGAGAGGAGTTCAGGATCTGACAAGAAAGCTAAAGACCCTTCAAAGTTTTCTCCATCAGCTTATTCAGCTATTGGTGGCATGGGAAGCCGATATCAATCCTTCCCTTCTCTTCCATCAAAGCTTAGTGATCCAGCATTTCCACCCCACAAGATGCTTTCTCCAGAAGCTGTTGCAGCAACTTTGTTACCTCTTCATGAACATGATATAGATGGAAAAGTTGTGTCAGGTTTGTTGGGCTTACCTGTTTCTAAAATTCCTCTTATTTATTTTAATAATAATCTGGCACACCTCTTAATTAAATCTTTATTTTTCAGTTAAAACTGAAGAAATTACAAGCCCTACTCCAGGTTCTGATGCCAACCCTCCTATTCTTTCTCCGCATGGGAAAATTCCACAAGGGTTTTCCCAAGAACTAGCAGAACGCCTTAAATCTAGTACACCTTTAAAGTCCTCCATTGCAAGTGTGAACAGCAGCAATTTGTCTGAAAAAGCAGCCAAGGCTGGTACAGTTCTCAATAGTAACATTAGCTCTGCTCCAGAGAAAGAGTCAATGGAATCAAAATCCAATCGTATAGCCTCCTCATCCTCAATGACACTTGATGAATCTGAGGAGACAGGCGGTGTTATTGTATTGACTTTGTCATCAAGGCTGAGATCATTACACCTCAGCAAGTGGAGCCTCTCTGATGTTGTTGATGTTCTAAAAGTAAATGGCTGTGCTGTCTATGCACACATTTTCATTAAGAAAGTAAGTTGATTTTTCAAAATAAATTATTACTTATTAATGCAATTTAAATAGTAAAAAATATGTGATTTCATTTTTTTCTGTTTCTTAAACAGAAGTTTACAAAAGCAAAATGTGGAATAACAATGACTGAATAAGAAGCCATTTTAAAAAAATTTATATTAAGGTTGTTAAGACCGCTCATTTTTGAGGACCGGCTAACCGTTCAAAAAAAGACCGGTTAATTGGTTATCCGCTCGTCCTAATATCCCTTATGTTTTGAGAACTAACAAGAGAATGTGGTCGCCTGATGGCATCAAAGCCCGCTTCCCCTGCTTGCGTTCAGCTCTTTCCGCATTGCCCTCAATTCAATGCATTTTTTTACCTCTCTTGTGCGTGATGCCGGTCAACTCGCGTATTAAAATTAATAATAATAATAAAATTATAAAGCTTACGGAGTAAACAATGATGATAAAATGGAATTTATTTCTTAAAATGCATTATTTTTCAATCATCACTCGCCAGAATAATTGTATTATGTGGCGCACACGTTCCCCCTCCCCGTTTTTTCTATTCAAATAGGGTTTGAGCTACACTCGCCGTACTATTAATGTGGTAATCTTACATCAAATGCCTCTGACTAGCAGGAAAACTAAATGACCGAACTCGAATTTGTGGGCCGATTAATCACCCGGTATCTTTGCTACGTCTATCAAATACCTCTCGTAATATAGGTACAAGTACTTCACTAAGTGGCGCGCGCCGTTAAGTTTTTTGAATGCCTGAAACAGACTATAAACCGGTGATTAGAAAATGCCGATAGGTCACGGGGTCATATGCTTTTATAGCTTTCTTTGTCTTTATAAGAAACAGACTATAATTTATATAAATAGAAACACCCTCGGCCTTGACCGTTGTTGACATCAAACGCGCACTGTGTTAGCTCTCGTACAGTCACAGTGCCTCGACAACTAAGCAAATTAAAATTTTTTAAAAATCATTCCTTAGCAGTAGCCGAAATAAACTAATAGTGATGATGTGTATGTTATTTATATACCGGAATATGGAAAAAGCGAATTAAAGTCACCGTTAGTCTCGTATGCTGCCTTGCATCTTAACCGTAACGCAACAAAAACAAACTCCGGGTAATAAGCTAATTATGGGCTTATTGAAATTGCAATTAAGCGTTCCTTATTAAAAGGGACCGATCCTGATCTGAGGACCGGTTAACCGTTAACAACCTTAATTTATATTAACTCATGGTGTCTGCTTGATTGATGGCTTGAATGCCGAAAAAACTTCTGATAGACTTTTAACCCATTTCCTCGTATGCTAGTGAGCTGAAATTTTGCAGGCAAACTCGTGGCTATGATAAAATTTCAGATTGATTGAATGTACTGTAATTAAATTAATGAATTTTTAAATTATCTGTATTTTTCTCATTTTTGCTTGAGTGTCGCTGTGCATATTATATTGAATAACCTTTTTAATACTTTCCTGTGGCGCTTTGCGGTGTTTATTATATTATGTTGACAATACTTTTTAAAAATATATTCCCGATCTGTAAATGTAAACACTATTATTAATTGCTAATCTGTCTGGCAGTGCGCACTAAGTTAACTCTTAATGTGCCATAAGTTTGTCGTAAAACTTCCCCCACAGTCCCGTAAGAAATTCACAAATTGCGAATAAATTTTAAGTTGCTGAAAATGTATTTATAATATTATTTTTATACTAACTACAGAAAGATTATTTTACGTATCTAAAAGACTGCGTTGAGTTTAAAACTATTTTTTACCTGTAGTTAAGTACTATTATTTTTACAAAAAGTATAGCAAAATAACATCTTCAAAAAAAAAACGTAAAAACTACCACAAGCGAAGGCAATTACTGCCATTTCCAGAAGTTGAATACATCTTCTTTCACGCACTGAAGAGTTTTTATTTTATGTGATTTCATTTCTAAAGAGAGTCCTGTTGAGACACGCTTTACCACGCATTGGGAATGGCGGATAGGGGCGCTTTAACACATTAAGAGTTAAACATGTTTTTATAACCCTTTTCCTGTGATCAAATCGAGCTGAAATTTAGCAGGCAGACGGTAGAACTTTATTTTTACTGTAAATCCCTTTTATTTGAGACATAACTAAAAATTTGGATTTTGGTGCAATGGGTAGTATAATGAACATTCTTTTAGTTATGTCTCGTATATAAAGGATTTATAGTCAAAAACTTGTTGTTTTTTATTTAAAAGTAAAGTTATGAATACACTTATAGAATTGGTACTGTACAGTATATTTAAGAATATAATAAATATTAATTCTATTTATTTTATAATGTAGGACAATAAGTTAATAAGCTTTACAAATAACTATTCTATAAATTTATTTTAAAATTTTTTCTTGCTCTTATATAATATATATGTAATTTAAATATTCATTTCAGAATCTTGATGGTGCTAGCCTTTTAGCCTTGTCAACAGATCAATTATCTAAGCTTGTCAACATTGTAGATGGCCCTATTCTTCGACTCTGTGATTTAGTGCAACAGGTTAAGTCATGTTCAGCCACGCTGAAGGATGGAGGGGATAGCAAAATTTCGTAGCCAGAAAATAGCATTTTTGCTTTCCTGTTAATTAAATTCACCATTCAAATATAACAGCATGGGGTATTGCTTAGAATTTATCTTATTTTTCATATCAAAATCATAAAACTTTTTTTAAAGAAAGTGCAGATTATTTTTATAAATACTCCTACTTAATTTACAATATATATATATATATGATACTCTTTAACCCTAGAGAAAGAAATAATTTTATATTTTGTAGTAACGGTAATAGTAATAGATGACATTAGTAACTCTTAGTTACAGTACAGATTCTTATCATTATCATCAAGGTACATAAGTCTTCAGAGTCTTTTTCATTTTATTATTTTTATCAATACATAACTGTCTCAAAGATGTGTATTGGTTTCATTTACATTTTCCTATAATTTGTAAACCTCATATTGATACAATAGTGCCTCATATTATTGAATTCATTATGTATTTGTACTAATCATTATTTATAATTTATGGCAGTGTTTCTCAAAATAAAGCCCTAATTACTCTTTTTAATTTAGCTTAAACTACAATTAAAACAAGTCACATTTAATTTAGAAAGGTATTATCAGTGGTATAGTTTCTATAATCCCTTACTTTTAACAAATCATGTTTATACCATGCACAAATGTCTTATGTCTCTTGCAAGGGCTGATAAAATAAAAGCATTATTGATATATTGAAATTATAATACAGTTATTACTGGGTTATCCTTTAATATATATCATTTTGTATAAAGTATAATGAGAAACACTGTTTATTTAAATTTAAACTAACCAGCATTTAAAAGGAGAATTAACAAGGGCATAGAAACAAGAAATAGCAAATGCCTCACTAATTATTTGCCAAAATGTTGGTGATCATTATCTGGGTATGTCAGGTATACATTGTGATAAAATACTATTAATATTATTGCATGATAATACATAATTTGCATTTAGAATATTTTTCTTTTTAAATTCAAATACTGTGCATTAATTACATGTAATGTAACTAGTTCCAGTCCCAAAAGGATGAGATTTAACTCAAGAATTGTTTCATTTTTTGGTATTCTGTAATAAAAGAACTTTAAATTTTAAAACATATTTGAGGTAGTTATTTATGTGTATTAGTTATTAATAATATTAATAATTAAAGAAATTAAGTGTTCATTTCATTGTTTTTAAAATGGCACACATAAGAAGCCAGTGTATATCAATATGAATTAATAAACCCTTCTTTAAAAAATACTACTACTACACTACTAGTAATACAAGAACTTTCAAGAAGCATTAATTGCAGTTTATTTACTTTAGTGTACATGTACATACACCAGACACCTTCTCCACAAAAATCGACTTGGCTTAAGCAGCTGATACAAAGATAGTCTGCAGAGGGCTGTGGGAGATTATGACCAAACTGGTTGCCCAAGAACATTTATAGCCATTGCAAGTCAGTCCCATGATGGCAAGAAGGTTTAAGGTCCAGGATAATGGAGATGCTTCTGAAACCCTTCCCAGTTACTAATGGCAATGGTCTCCAAACTTTTCTACCAAAGAGCTGCATTAACTGTCAAATAGCAGTTTTGGGGCCGCATCTGGCCGCAGCCGTAGTTTGGAGACCCTTGGTGTAAAGCAAGTTTGTGTTCTGGCCCCAACACTGTTAAATCTCATGTTCTCATCCTTAAGGGATAGCATGGATGGTCGCTAGCTCAATATCAGGAGGCTCAAGTCAGGCATCCTGGACCGTCTTTTGTCGACAACTGTGCCCTCAACGCTTACTCAGAACACTTGCAATGTAGTGTAGTTTATTTCCCAGTGCATACTCAAATTAGGGGCCATCCATATAAGGAGGCTGGAGGGGCTCTTTAATTAAAGGCATTTAGCGTAAGGTGGGGTCTCGACTGAATGTGTACACGGGCACATCAAATTTAATATGCATAATGTTAAGCATAGGAACATAAACTGCTCAGGCTGCAAACGGCATTGGAGACTGAGTCAAGATTGATATGCAATTTTGTTTATAATTTTGTGAAAATGAAATTCTGAGCTTTAAAAAAAAAAAATAATCACTTGGAAGTAATTGATATGTGATTCAGACCAAACGTTCACACAATAATATAAAATATATCCATCCGCCCGATTTTTATTGCTGTTTCTTGAAATTAGTAGAAGTTTTTCTTGCACCCACCGCTGCCTCAACCGTATAAATATATATGAATATTAGGGCTGTTATCGATTAAATTAAATTTAATCGTTAACTTTTGAAAAATTACCGATTAATTAATCGATAATTTTGTTAAAGCTAAAAATAAAGATGTATGACGTCATTAAACTGAAAATTTCAAGGGAAGTAATAAAAAAGGCAATTGATTTTTTTAAAGTTATTTTTTGAACACAGTTAGCAATAAAAATAAGTTAAATAACGTATTAAAGTTTAGGCCTTGGATGAAAACTTCAAATTAATTTTAAAATATAAAAGTAATACAGCTATATAGAAATTGTTTGATCATTAACAAAAACATAAAGATCATCATTTTATCCCAAGTGGTCCAAAAGTTTGTGTTTTTTTCCTAAGACATCATAATCACTTTTTTTACTATGTTGTTTTACTTCACATTTTGTGCCCTTTTATGGCATCTTTTGACATTCCGATAACTGAAGTATTTAATTTAATTTTTTTAAAATAAATAATTAGAGATATATTTATATATAAGTAGTTCAATATATTGTCAATGAATTTAAATTTTGTTTTTGTTAATTAATTAAAAACAATGTTTTTTTAAATCAATGTCCTTATAAAACAGGTTACTTTAAAGATTACATATTCCACATTTCTTTTTAAATGGAGAAGTTTGAATTTAAAAAAAAAACTATTATTAATTATTAATGATTTATTAATAAATCGAAAAATAATTTTAAAACATTTCTTTAATTTTAATCACTATTTTATCGATTAAAATAATTTTAATCGATAAAATAATTTACCGATTAATCGAGAAATTAAT
>MUZC01001352.1:329218-379830 GCA_002072015.1 Radix auricularia
GGGGGGGCGGAGGGGGCGGTCCGCCCCGGGCGGCACTCATTCAAAGGGCGGCGTTTGTAGGCATTTGAAAAATAAACCCAGTTAATTCCGAATAACCGCCCCTTTTCTTTTGAATGGGGAAAGCCATAGTGAATCAAAAAGAGTCTCAATTTGAGTTGAAATTAACGGATTTGTACAGCAGTTTTTTGATTACACAGTGGTTGTTATAACTAACGCAGTACCGTTTAAAAATTTTAAATCTCTCAAAAAGGGAAATATTTCTTTGCAAAATTAAGGTGTCACAGTTGGCGCTTTTATAAGAAAACTGCACAAAAACAACAACACACAACCACTGGTCCGAATATATGTAATATTAATATCGCACGTCAGTTATCGCGTGGAATTTCGACATTCGCAGAATGATGCGCTAACCTACATGACATAGTGGTTCAAATATTGTGTTTAAAGTGCAAGTAGTAAATTATATTACTGTTTCGGTTTTATAAAATTATTGTAAGGTAACTTATTAAAAATTTAATTTATGTTGTTTTTATTGCATTAAAGTAACACATATAGCTTGTATTTTTCATTAAATGGGTTATTCATTAAAAATGAACGATCATTAATTTCTCCGTTAATAAACACTACAATAGTATAAATAATTCCGAAAAATACATACTTAAAAATTTCAAGCGTCTTGGAAAATTGACATCTGAAGTAACAAGTAGAACGAGATAAGATGCTGGAATTTTACTCAGTTCATGGCAATCGTTTACTTTTCTATGATATCTCTATTTATGGGAACCCGTCTTATTTAAATGAATGCACACTGTGCAAGCCAATAAAACAAATATATGTGCTAATACAGAACGCTGCTACAGGGAGTTGGAAATATCGACTAGATACCAAGTTAAAAGGAGAGAATATGATTTGGGAAAATTCAGAAGACGTGGTTTTATCTTTAGAGCAAGAAGTTCAACGAAAAATATTTTTATTCATAGATGTAATTATAAAAGAAAATAAAAGAAGTACATGTCCTTGCAAGAAAATATTCGTGCATAATACCTTGCAATCTGGGATTCTAAATGAAGAATTTGAACATCAATTAAAATTCTTTATTTACATTGATAAAGAAATGTTCGAGATTGAAAGATAAATGATCCAAGTTTTTATGGATGTACACAGGGCTGGTCTTAGCTACTGCGGGCCTCTATGCAGCTTAGTATGCGGAACTGATTGCGTGGGCCCCAGTTTGGGTAGGGTTTAGGTATTAATAAGTATAATAAGTGAAAATTAAGATAGGTTTGGCCTATGAAGCGCTGGGCCCACTGCGACCACATAGGTTACATGGGCCTAAGACCAGCTTTGGCTGTTCCTACACTACAAGAAGAGGCATTATGTTAAAAAAGAGATGAAATACCCCCTTGATCTATTGAAATATATTTAACAGTTAATATTGGAAAATTCTCTATCCAACTTTTCAATTTTGCTTAGAATTTTTTTCAACAATTGCTTTCAGTGTATCTAGTTGTGAAAGGAGCTTCTCCAAACTGAAGAAGAAAAAAATATTTTCGCTCCACAATAAGACTACAAAATCTTGCAATATTATCCATAGAACATGATATTACAAATGATATAAATTTTGATAACATAACAAACGATTTTTCGACTATGAAATTTAGGTGAATAAGTAAATTTATAAATATTTTTAAAAATATGTTTACAAACGGATGTATACAATTTTTTTAATTATTAAAAAGTATATATTTATCAATAAAAAATAAAAGCATGTTAATTGTTAATGTTTTTGGGTATAAATTTGGAACATCGTTTGTCTCATTTGGGGTGGGGGGGAGAAACCTGTGACCCTATAACTTCCTTGTGGGCTTAAAAACAAGTATATTGTATTTTTATAATGTGTATTTTAAAGGTTTATCACCTTATGCGGCCTCTTTGATTACTGCTTACATAAATAGCGCATGCAATGGTAAAATTGTTTCTCATCTCTTACAATGTATTTCGTTTCAATTACAATTATTTATTCACGCAATTTAATTATAAAAACCATCATATGATTAACTTAATTAAGAGGCCATCCGTAAATGACGTCACGTGATTTCGGCTGATTTTTCACCCCCTACCCCTCGTCACACGACGTCACGAAATGAAACCTTAGACCCATTCCACAATGTGACGTGACAAAGTCCCCCCCCCCCCATACAAGCGGTATTTGGGTATTTGTTTTTGAAAATGAGCATGTTTAAAAATTATTTTGTAAGGGGGGGGTTCGTTTGGTCATTTAAATATGGTTTTAGTTTAAGATTGCACTCTAACATCGTAACACGCGTGAAACCGCGTAAATCGTCATTGAATAAATTTTGGGTAATCATATATTTCAGTGTAGCTTTTAATTAAAGTTGCGCGTTTTGTGTGACCCCCCCCCCGGTGCGATACGTTATTTATGGGTGGCCCCTAAAAGGGCGGCATATTGGAGACCACCCCGGGCGGCAAAAGCTCTAGCTTAGCCACTGTCGATAATATAAGAACTGTAGTACGAATATCCCATTTTAAAATATATTTCTTTTAAGTTTGAATCTTGTTTAATAATTCAATATGAAATAAATACTTATTTTAAATAATACAATTTTACTGTAATTCATTAAATTTTAAACATATTTAAAAAAGTCAATATTGTTGAGTAACTGGGCTGGGATTATTGTGAGTCATGTGCAGGGCGAAGAGCTAAACGGTAGAGACTACACGAAACTTGATACTTTAATTCCGGGCTATTAAGATTAAACGATAGGTGATAGGAACTGGAAGTGACAAATTAAGTGTGGGCAAATCGCCATACGATTCAGATGAATTGATTACGGAGACCTGGGGATTTTACTGAAAGACATTAAAGTGTTGTAGCCAGTGTCAGACTGACGTACAATAATTTTACTGACAAGTTTTGGAATAAGGAGAAAACAGGCCGAGACTCATCTCACCACAGGGAGAACGACAGTTGGAGATGGACAGACCCGCCCCAGTTGTGAGAGAGTCTTAGAGCCACAGAAATGTAGAGAGCACATCTATAAGTAAACTAAAAACTTTATATAAAAACATTAAATATTGATTCTAGAAGTTTCTGTTTTGAATGCGTTAAAATGAAGTTGTTTTTTTTACTATGAAGTTTTTAAAATTTATATTATCTCTTAAAATCATCAAGTTATTATTGTATTTAATTTAACTGAAATGTAAAATTTACTTTATTAAGTAAGCGTATGATTAAAATAGCATGCAGACGTAAATTTCTATTTATATTGAGACAATATTACATTACGTACATTCTAATGAGTATTTCATTATAAATACAAATACAGACAACACCTAATGAACGTTTTTGCGTTTGATTTAATATAATTACAGTGGCGTAGCTAGAGCTTTTGCCGCCCGGGGCGGTCTCCGATTTGCCAACCTTTTAAGTGAGTCCACAAATGAAGTCACACATGTGGGGGGAGAGGGTTTCACAAATTTGAAGTCACATTAAAACGCGCAAATTTTAAAAAAAGTTCCGCTTAAATATATGATTACCGAAACTCTATTTAATGA
This sequence comes from Radix auricularia, assembly GCA_002072015.1. NCBI lineage: Eukaryota > Metazoa > Mollusca > Gastropoda > Lymnaeidae > Radix > Radix auricularia. The sequence goes on from MUZC01001352.1 coordinate 332,795, forward strand.
AGTTTTACATTGTTTCACGCTTGTTACGATATTAGAGTGCAGCCTTACAATAAAAATATTTAAATTATAATAAATTGATTGGAAATATGCTCATTTTAAAATAAAAAAACGGCCTACATGGGGGGCGACTTTATGATGTCACATTGAAGAAGGGGTTTAAGTTTTTGTGACGACGCGTGACCAGGGAGGGCAGGGGGTGAATTATCAGCCAAATTAGCGGGACGTTATAATGAATGAAAACCACACACATCGTGCCTTAGTTCCATATTTAATTACAGATTATAACTTCCGGTTATCTCCAAGAACTCTACTCTATTAATTAATTCTATACATGACCATCAAGGGTATTTCCCTTATTACATTCCTCCTTTCCTCGGATATGGACTCATATCAATTGACAATTGAAATACATGTTTAACATAGAATGAGCCTGAATAACTCTTGATCGCCTTGAAGTGAGGAAAATTAAAATTAAGCTAAACGTAGACAATTCAGATGCATTGAAAGGAGTTACATTATCTAAATTAAACTTAATGTATTTATAACTTGGTGTCTATTCTTGATAAAGTGTCCAATTGTTATTTCTGATGATATTAAGTTTAATTATAATTTATGCCTAAAATTAAACGTCTTTTAAAATTGTTCTTGATTAAGTATCCAACTGTTTCTTTATGGATTGATTGAAGATTATTGTATATTGATTTATGTCTACATACTTATCTTCCTTTCTGACAAATCTTTTTTTTTCTTCTGATTTTAACATTAATTATTACGTATAACACATTCGATGAAACGATTTATCTTGAATGGTATTATTATACCATGACACATAGGTTGAAGAAAAAAAAATAAAGACGACAAGTCATTAACGAGCTTTAGTCTTGTTGAAACGTTGGGGAATTCCTGGTTGTTTTCTTCATAATGCCCATCGAGAAACGAACGAATAAAACATTGAACGTGCTCGATTTTAAAAGTGTAGTGATTAATTAGCTCATGTGGTAGTCTCTATACCGGTCTGGCATCTTTCTAGCTCTTCTGGGACGTTGCAACTGTTGGTCTGGCAAACCGATGTTAGCTGCGGGCACAGGTTCGACTGTAATTGCGGGCTCAAGTTCGACGTTAGTCGCGTCTTTGATGTCGACTTCTGATTCTCTAGGAAATTCGTCCTCTTCAATTATGTCAGCTGATGTAGGTGCTCGTGGTGACTGTTTGAAGAAGCTGCTGTTTCTCGTGATGGTTTTGCCATTTCTTTGAGCTGTAATCATAGTACCTTTCTTGTGTGTAACAGTGTAAGGTAGTGGTTCATAAGGAGTTGATGGTCGAATAGACTTTGTGTCTTTGACAAGTACATTATCTCCGGGTTGAATAGTTGAAGGTTTTACATACTGTTTCTTATCAGCATAGTGCTTCATGGTAGATTTTGCTCTGGCATCATTTTGCCTAATGACTTGATCTGTATCATTTTGAGTAATGTTTGGTACTTGAGGAAGTTTTGTTTTTAAAGCTCGACCAAATAAAATCTGTACAGGATTTATTCCTGTAGATGTATGTAGTGTTGATCTGTACGATAGAAGAAATCTGTAAAGCTCTTGTTTCCAGTTCTTCTGTTCAATTTCAGATGTTTTTATACACTTTTTGACTGTGCGCATAAATCTTTCTGTTTCTGCATTAGCTCGGGGCCATAGAGGTGTAATTTTACGATGATGGATTCCCATGTTTGACATATAATTTTTGAAATCTTGGCTATTGAAGGGAGGACCATTATCAGTTTTGAGTTGATCAGGAATACCGAATTCTGCGAATATTTTGTCGAGTCGAGGTATTGTAGCTCTTGCTGATGTGCTATCAAGAATATCTACTACAACATACCTTGAATATTCATCGGTAACAACTAATAAATGTTGTCCATTTGGTAGATGACCAAAATCAGCGCTTAGTTCTGACCATGCTTGCTTTGGAAGCTCGGACATCTGCAGTAGTTCTCTTGCTGACGTAGGAGTAGCAATTTGACAAGCCATGCAGTTTTTAACTTTTTTCTCTACAGCTGCATTCATGCCTTGGAACCAAACTTTCTCACGTAGCAAAGCTAGAGTTTTTGTTTGCCCTTGGTGTCCAATGTGTGCTAATTCAACAGCTTGTTTCTGTATTGATTTCGGTAGAACAATTTGTTTGGCCTTGAGAAGAATTCCATCTTGAGTGACTGTCAATTCTTGTGCACATTGCTTGAGTGTATCAACTGTTCTTACTTCATCAACTGGGACAGATGTGGAATGTCTGTACCATTGTCCTGCTTCAAGTGATTTGATGACGGCTTGCAAAGTAGGATCTTTTGCAGTCTCATCAGCAACTTGTTGTAATGTCATAGCCTTTTGTATGGCATTGTCAGTTAAATACTGAATATATTCTTCAGCTATTTTCTCTTCTCTTGAAATTGGTACATTATGAGCTGGATGTCTGCTCATATAATCAGCAGGATTATCTTTACCCTTTTGGTACTTGATTTTCATGTTGTAAGCTTGGCCTTTCAGCTTACCTAGTACTGTAGATCTATCTGGGAACTGTGCAGAAATCTCACAGGTTTTCACTGCTGTCACTTTCTGAAGAAGTTGAAGTTCAAGACAAGTTGTCCAACCAATGATGGGTATTTCTTTTGTTTTCACAACAAGGAAATCGGCAGATATGTCAATATTCCTGTGCGATATTGTGCATTGAATTTCCCTATAACATCTAGTGGTTGACTTGATGAAAATGGAAATATCTTGGTTGTGCTACCATTCAGATGAGGTTTGGGAGTTAGCTTTTTAAATACTTGTTCTGGCAGAATGTTGATACTTGCTCCAGAATCTGCTAATGCTTGTATCATGCTCCCATTGATGTTAACTTCAAATAAAGGTAAATGTTTTCCTTGAATAGTGGACATGTACACGTAGTCATCCTCTACAGTGTTATTCACGTTTCTAATGTGCTTTTTAAAACTTGTTTTCTGGTGTGTGATGCGTTTCGGTTGAAATAATGGTCTATTTGTACTATTGCAAACAGTAGCAAAGTGATTGTTTTTCCCACAAGCTCGGCACTGCTTATTGAAAGCTGGACAATATTTCTGACCACCTTCATGAGGCCATGCTCTTCCACAATTCTTACATTTAGAGTAAGGAACTCTGTCTTGTTTTGGTGTAGATGTATAATTGTGTTCTTTGGGCTTGCTGTAATTAATTGAGCTAATACTAGTAGTAGATCTCATTTTGTGCAGAGATGCATTATTTCCTTCTATCTCCTTAACATGTTTTTGCGTGATCTCGCAGGTTCTGGCAAACTGTAATAAGTCTGTCAACAAAATATTAGGGTTGTTTAATCTTTTTTCCCGTACCTTGGATGATTTACAACCAGCTATTAGTTGTGACCTTATCTCTTCATCAGGGTTATGGAACTCACACGATGGTGCTAGCTGCTTTAACTCTGTGTAGAATGTTTCTATCTCTTCTGTTTGTTGATGGAGCTGTCTGAAAGCATATCTTTGAATCTCTTTGTTTACACTTGGATTAAAGTAACGGTTCAATGCTTGAATGAGTTGATCAAACTTTGATTCATCCGGTGTTGGAGTTGTTTCTAAGTCCGGTAGTGATTCAACTATATCATTAAGATCATTACCAGCATATGTTAGTAGCAGAGCTTTCTTTTTGCTTTCGTCTGTGACATTGTATGCCACAAACAAGTTATTTGTTAGCCTTGACACCCACTTATGCCATCGAGTAGCCACACCTTCTGCCTTCGTATCGAATGCAGGGTAGGCTGGTAGCTGTGCGAAAGCCATGTTGTAAATTTATTTGTGTCTCCTCGTTAGATCTTGTCTAAAGTAATCGATCGAATTAAAATATGGTTTCAATACTTATCGATCTTTTTAGAACTTAGATTTGACCTTCCTTTCCAAAGTTGTTTGGATTGTTTCTGACGAAGATGTTCATGAATTCTTTCTGATTAGAAAATTTTACCTCGTCGCCAATATAATGAATGAAACCCACACACATCGTGCCTTAGTTCCATATTTAATTACTCATTATAACTTCCGGTTATCTCCAAGAACCCTACTCTATTAATTAATTCTATACATGACCATCAAGGGTTGTTTCCCTTATTACAGACGTAATTTGAGGACGGCCACTTAAGTAAATCGCATGATGATTTTTTTTTATAAATTAATAAACAATAATAAATAAAAGTAATTAAAAGGAAGCACATTGTAAAGGTAAAAGGAGTGGACCATGTTAACCATTCCTTACCATATTTATGTAAGTATTAATAAATGAGGCCGAATAAGATGCTTTTGTTAAAGGCCACAAGGAAATTTTTGGGGTCGCTTGCCCCCAACCCCTTAATGATACAAAAACATTTTCCAAATTTACACTAAAAATTATTTACAATTAATATGCTTTTTATAAAAATAACAATTATAAATATATGATTTCTTTTATAAACAAGGAAATTGTATACATTAGTATGTAAAACATATTTATATATTTACTTACATAACTTTCATAATAGAAAATCGTTATGATTTTATCAAAATTTATATTATTTGTAATGTCTTGTGCAATCTCTAGACAATATTGCAAGATTTATTCGCATTAAATCACTCATTGTGGAACAAAATTAATTTTTATCAACTGCAGTTTGGAGAAACTACTTTCACAACTATATACACTGAGAGCATTGTTGAAAACATTCTTAGCAAAATTATAATTTTTGATAAAGAATTTTCCAATCTATACTATTTATTAATATATTGTAATAGATCAAGTGGGCATGCCCCCCCCCACCCGTTTTTCTAACATAATGCGTCTTCTTGTAGTGTAAGTAAAGCTAGGGCTGGTCTTAAGCCACTTCCACCTATGCGACCGAAATGGGTTCACGCTTTCATAGACCCCACCTATATTAATTTTAACTTATTAACCATATTAATAACTTATCACTAACCAAACTGGGCCCCGCGCATCCATTATCGCATAATAAGCTGCATAAGGCCCGCAATTGCAAAGACTGGCCCTGTATACAGCCTTAAAAACATGGAACCTGTTTCGTTCAATTTGAACTGTTCTTTGTCACTGGTAATAAACAAATCTATTTGATGGTAAAAAGTTTCAATCAGTAGATTACATGATGGTATTATACACGAACATTTTCTTGCAAGGACATGCAACTCATCAGCGGTTTCTATTACTTCCTTTTATAATTACATCTATGGATAAAAACATTTCTCGTTGTACGACTTGCTCTAAAGATAGAGCCCCGTCTCCTGAATTTTCTCCACTCATACTTATTCTCCTTCCAGCACGGCGTTCAGTTGATATCCCCAATTTTCTAGAATCTATAACAGCGCTCTGTATTAGCATTGTTCCATGAAATGGGTTGGAGCTATTTATTTTAAAGAAAACGTGTTCCCATAAATTGATATAATAAAGACAAGAAAAATATTGTATTGAACTTAGTAAAGTTCCAGCATCTTATCTTGTTTTACTAGTTACTTTTCAGATGTCATTTTTTTCCAAGACGTTTGAAAATATAGATATGTCTTTTTCCAAATTATTTAAGTTATAGTGATGTTTATTAATAACTCTAACTGATTCTCCAACTCCCCGTGAAGGTAGAAGTCTGAAATTTTGCTAAGTTGTTAAAAGCCTCTTGAAAAAATATTTTTACATTTTTAAATAGAATTCACTTTTATTGGGGCCGGGGGCACAAAAACATTTATTTATCATTTTACTGAAAATCGCTACTTCTCAACTTTCCCGTTTAGGTAGAAACATGGAAATGTGGGAAGTTGTTCTGTTCACTCCAGCTATGGTAATATGCAAATATATANATATATTAAGTATCACACAATGGGGGCTGGGGCCCTAAATATATTTTTATTTTATAAAAACCGACTGATCACTATATGTCTGATTTCGATGTAGGTAGAAGCTTGACACATTGCAAAGTTTTTGAGTATCATATTGCAACGATAATTGGCAAAATTAAATGTCCCACTCATGGGCGCCGAGGGCCAAAAATTATTTCTTTTTCTCTTATATGGGCCATAATATATGTGCAAATCACTAATCCTCTTATTTTACAAATGGGCAGAAGCATGAAAATTTTGGGTTATAACTTTCGCGATGGTAACAGTTAAAAATTATTTAAATTAACACTTATTGTGGGCAGGGGGCACAATTTTTTTTTTTTTTTAAATTATTAGCGATATAAAAACTGCAAATCCTTCATACTCCTCTTTCCCGAGTAGGTAGAAAAATGAAACGTTCGGTAAGCTGATGAGTACACTCCCAGGCTGGAAACAGGCGAAAAAAATATTTAAATTGCCGATCACTGGACGCCGAAGGCCCAAATATAGTTTTTTTAACTTAGATTAGCTAAATTACAAATTAAAAAAAAAAAAAGAAAAAAAAATATTTAAAAAAAATTAGACACTGTTAAAATACATTTTTACAAAACTTGGAAGTTAAACATTTGATTACCTATATTAAAATTTAGTAAGATATTAAAATTATATTTTAAAAAATGTTTTGTAGCTGAGGGCACCTAATCTCTTTTTCGTTAACGTTTAAAACGTTTAAACCATTCGACTTTAGTCGTTGAAAAAAAAAAACAAATTCAGACTAACAAAGAAATTCATTATGATCCAAATTGAAATAATCTGTTGTTTTGAACTTCACATATTACACCGAAAGGGCCTCCAACCCTCAATTTGGTGTTTTAAAATCAATTTTAATAAACAATTTATTTTATTCATCCCACGTGCCAGGATTCCACCTACTATTTCCAAAATGGCGTTGACCGTCTTGGACTCCAAAGAGGAACGACTTACGGCCTCAGATGTAAACCGTAAGTCAGTGAAGACCACGACGGTCGGGAAAACATTTCTCTTAGCTACTTCCTTCAATCCCTTGTGGATCCCCTCCAGTTCGGCGTCGTGACTACTGTTTGCAGATCCACATGGCCCAGACAGTTCTGTACTATCTGGACCAGGTTGGGGGTATTGAATCAGTACACCGTATCCACTTCTTCCGTACTTAAATTGTGAGCAATCCGTGAAGACTTTTACCACGCAGTCACCCTAGGCTTCGATTGTTCTCAGAGTCTCATCTCGCAAGAGCTCGATGGGACTGGCCTTGGTCACCGCGGTATTTGCCAGTGTCAAACGTATTTCAGGCGGGTCAAAGCTTTCATGTGTTCCTCGAGCAGGGACCAGTTGCATTCGTTCCCTGTGCTTGGTTAGGGGTACTGAGTTTTCTAGTTCGCAGACCACGTCCATGAAGGAGGGTCTCTTCAGTTGTGTCCTCTTAACCCATCGGTCTTGTAATTAGAATCCGGGTTCGTCATGCTCTGTCCTACGATATCTCTCGACCGTAGTCATGATTGCCTTTTCTCGCCTTATCGTTAGGGGTTCTACGTTTGCCATATTTATCTCGCAGCTGTGGGTATGGTAAGTAACGCCCCGCAAATGTACTGTAGATCTTAGTTCTGAATTCGGTCCAGTCCTTCGAGAACCGAAGGGACAAAGGGCTCGCAAAGGCCTGGACCGGGAGGCTGTAGTAAATAGCACTTCTCACGCTACCAAGATAGAGAGCTCTTAGTAGTCTTGCGTCTGCACCCCAAGTAGTGCTAGCTAGCCTCTTCACCAGGGACAATTTTGATGTGGATTTGGCGCATATTTCCCGCACATGGTTATGAACTGGAGTTTGTGGTCCAGTTTTATACCCAGGTACGTTGGTGTCCGATCCCAAATGTAACCTCTTTCTGCAGATCTGAAGCACCACCTCTTGCTTCAGAGCATTCCATCCATTCCTGAAAATGGAATGGACCGTTTTTTCCGTATTGACTTCTAGGCGCCAATGGTTGGCGTATTTTTCAATACGATTCAGATCATTCTGCAGCCGGTTCTGCAGTGTTGCAACGTCTTTTCCTGAACTCCATATCACCAGATCGTAAGCCAACATGGCATTCTGGGACTCGAGAATTTCTTGGACGTAGGCTAAGAACAATGTACAGCTGAGCGATGAAACCTATGGGAGTCCATCTTCCAGTTGAGCCTCGCATCTTCAAGACGTATCTTAATCGATCGGTCCGTGAGGAACGATTTTATCCAGCTGTACATTTTAGCAGGGACACCAAACTGCTGTAATTTGTATAGGAGCCCTCCACGCCACACCTTATCGCATGCTTGCTTTAGATGGAAGAACACCACAACCGTGTGGTTCTTCATCTGGATCTCGTTTGTCATGGTCTGAATTTAGCGTAGTGCTTGGTCCATCGGGTTGTATCCCTTGCGGAACCCACCCTGTGCCTTCGGAATGCTTTTGGTCTTTTCGAGGTACCAATAAAGTCGTGCGTTCACTAACCGTTCAGCCATCTTCCCCACACACGACGTGAGGGAAATGGTCCGGTAGCTGGACGGGTTTTCACCCGGCTTCCCTTCCTTAAGTATTGGGGTTATTATGGTCTTTTTCCACATCTTTGGCATTGTGCCTGTAGTCCAGGTTCGGTTGATAAAACTCAGTAGTTTTATTCAGCCTGTCTTGCCCAGATGCTTGAGCATTTCGTTGTGAACCTTATCTGTTCCTGGTGCTTTACCAGCGTCGCACTTGTTGAGTGCAGTTTGCAACTCTTTTATCGTGAAAGGTGCCGTGCAAACCTAGAATTGAGGGCCCGCACTTTGTCTCCGGGAGCCCTCCTTTCGCATTCGGTCGATTGTTTGGTCAGATCTGGTGCCCTTCTTATTCACCTGCGCAAAGTGTTTATTCAGCGACCGTGCGCGCTTTTTTCACTTGCTCTTTGGCCCTTTGACGTCGTCAATGGGTTGGGTTTTTTTTATTTTCCCCGCACCCGATAGTGCATCGATTAGCCGCCAAACTTTTTTACCGTCTGCAAGATAGAGTTTTTCGCACGTATTAACTCATTTGGCCTTTTTCGCCTTTTCGACAGAGCACGGACTTCTGCCGTCAATCTGTTGTACGCCCTACGAGCTTTTTTCCGTGCTTTCGCTCTTCGTTTCACCAATTCTTTTAAGCTCCGGTCCCAGGAGGGCCTGAATTTATGATTCGCGTTAGACCTCGGGATCGTTGCGCCTCGCAAAAAACTTCTCGTAGGTGTCATTCACGTTGCCTCCTGCAACATCCAGCAGAGCGAGCTTGGTCTCGCTCTCGGCCTCATACCTTCACCAATCGGTCTTGCGGAATGGCCAATGGCTTCTGTGAAATCGAGGTTTGTCCGCACCAAGGACAAACCCAATCAGAATTGGGAGGTGGTCACTTCCAGCCTCTTTCAATACTTCCAGTCTATGCCTGGACTCTAGGTCCGCTGAGATAAGCGTTAGATCTGGGCGGGACTCCGTGCTGTGTCCGGTGTGCAGCAACGTCGGCTCGCTGTGCTCGTTTTGTAATCTAATCAAGTTCGTACTGATACAGACATCCTTGATGTATCGGCCCGACGCATTCCGCTCGGTATAACCCCAGTTACTAAATTACTAACTTCGACAGCAGAGTGCGGGTATTTTGCTAGGATGACAACCACTGAGGTATAATGGCCCATTATGTTGCTTGTTTGCTTTTTTGGAGATATTTAGAGCTTATTTTGAGAGTTAGCTACTGTATATATCAATGATGCTTGACCAAACTTGGTATGTATCTACGTTAGGTCTTTGATTAAAAGACTGCAGTGCAGTAATCTCACGCTGTCCATTTCTTCGGGGACGTAGCACCAATGTCTTTTTTCGGGTAATGTTTAAAATTTTATCCACCATTCAATTTTACAAAATATTAAGAAATAAAGACAAGACGGTTTAAGTTAATATGTTTAGTGTATCCATCATGGTCCAGATTATAAACAAAGTTGTTTTGAATTAGTGTTTACGGGCTCTCAACGCATACTGAAATTCTAATTTACCACTGTAAAGCGCGGGTAAATCGCTGAAAAATTAGTATTTCAGATAAGTGTTGAAAACCCGCGTTTACCAATTCAACACGTATTTGGCCTCTGAAAAATGGCATGAGTGTACAACAACTTCCAGAAGCGTTATGCTCCTACCTATATGAGAAGTTAAACTTCTATAAGGAATTCGAATAAGCCCAGTGAAGCTTCATATTGAGTTGCCAATGGTCTCGGTGTCTCTGGGGAACTCATGAAACGTTGTATCATCAATGTTGTTAAATGCATTCATCTGGATGAAGAATCGGATTATTCTTATAGTTCTCTGTCACGCGATACCATGCAACGCCGTCAAAGTAACATTGCCTAGAAGCTAAAACTCTCCATGCAGGCAAAGATTAACAAGGAGGACAACCTGTTTGCACTGGCTGTTGATGAATCTACGGACATTTCAGTTTTAGCGCGGCTACTCAAATTTCTTAGCTCCGTATCCCAAAAATCGGAATAGTGTGAGGATCTGCTCTCCACTGAGATACTCTCTACCCAAACTCGAGGAGAAAACATATTTTTGGCAGTTATAAAAGCTTGCATAGACTCGCAAAGTTGATCTGAAGAACCTGAAAGGCATTTGTACAGACGCACGCAACCATGGATGTGAAGGATATACGGCTGTCTTTTAGTTTATTACGACAACAAGAATATCGTTTAATTATATATATGTTAGTAAGAATCTTTACATTTGAAATATTTGACTAGATCCATAGCTTTCCGCTTAAAATTCACACACTAATTTATTATTTTGGATTTTGTATATTGCATTCTGTCCTTTTTGCCGTAAATTTGAGGGCAGTAAATAAATTGCAACTATAAACACACACAGGTCACATATAATATGGAAGAAAATGAGATATATTAAAAAACAAGAATTAAGACAGTATTATTTGTCAACCAGGGCATGACAATGTTAACCAAGAATGCGTACCTTTTAACCCTGTTCTATGTTTTAATCAAATTTTGGTTTCTTAACATTTTGGACTTCTGTGTGTTAGTGCGAAATTCAGGTAAACTTTACATTATCTAAAACACTGTGGTTTAAAAATAGCAGTTTTTAAAGAAAACTTGTAAATTAAAATATTAAAACACGGGCAGTAATCAAAGGGTGATCATCTTCTTTCTTAACTTATGCATATATTTTCTTAATATATATATTTCCAGACTGTATCCCCCCCCCCGACATACGCACGCAGAGACTCGCATGGTATGAACATTACAATATTTGTATATGAAAAATACAGTTTTTATACTAAGTTTGTTTAACATCTATTAATAAATTCAGTAGCTATCGTTTAAACTAAACTTTATGAAGCACATTTTAGCAACAACAAAAAAAAATATTTAAACAGTATCTGCACCGAACCGCCATTTGTTATCATTAAAAAAAAAAAGATAAATAAGTAAACAAAATTAGGTGTGAGACAGCAATTGGGCTTATAAAAATTTACTGGAAAAGACGTAAACAAGGCAAGGGTTAGCCCGACAGGATGGAACAAAATAGCGAACGTTTTGGAAAAGAGCCTTTGTCAACAGACATACCATACACAAATATAACGAATTTAAAAAATAAAAACTTAGCTGTAATGAAAAAACTTGGCTGTGGGGAAATCCATAGAATCTAAGAAATTGAAGCTGAGAGAGGGCAGAAGGAGATTATATAGGAAAGTAGAGATTATTGGAGGGGGAAGACTCATAGGTGGTCAAAACAAACACCACATTCATGCCATGTGGGGTGAGGATCCCCAGGTTTTGTATTAATCGGTTTTCTAGCTTGAAACCTCCGAGGGTGTTTGTGCACAGGCCAATGACTGTGGCTGCCAGGTCCTTGACGCCCTTATCGTCACGTCCATTGAAGTGTCGGGAGACGGGACACTGTTTGTTATGTGTAATCGCCCTCATGTGTTCAGACGTGCGGCACGAAAATGAACTATATGTATCACCTATGTATTTCAAAGGACAGAGCTTACACGTGATGATGTAGACAAAAGTGTGGGTTGCGCAAATTAAGCCATCCCTAATCTTAAATATCACCTTGAGGAAGACTATCTGGTCAGTTTGTACAACAATAGGAAATGTCTTTACCCGAAGTCGGCCGCATGGTAAACCGCTTCTATCTATCTATCTATCTATCTATCTATCTATCTATCTATCTATCTATCTATCTATCTATCTATCTATCTATCTATATATCTATCTATATGTCTGTCTGTCTGTCTATCTATATATCTATCTATCTTCGTATTTATTCTACCTATCTATATATCTATCAGTCTATATATATCGTCTAACTATGTTTTTATTTGTATATATTTCGGTTGATCTCTCTATCTATCTATCAATTTCTTCAACAATCCATCTATATTTGCCATAAAATTTGATACGTTCATTAGTACATTAGCAATATTTTCAAAATAAAATGTTACTTATTTGGGGGCCCTTAAAATCGATGTTTCTTTTATTATAATTTAAAGAAGTTTTTTTTTTTTTTTTTTTCTTTGTTAATTAAAACTAGACTATACGTATTTGCAATGTTCTCTGCCCTTCAAGTTAATAAGCATTTTTATAAGAAAACATGATTTAGTAAGATGAAAGCAGTAAAGAGGCTGGAAAATAAATTTGCAAAGAAATGTCTTTTTGTTTTCTTATTATTATGAAATAAAATATTTTGTCTTTTGTGAAAGGTTTCTAAGGTGAGCTGGTAATATTTTTAATACCATTATTAATGACATATCTTTTGAATTTTTCTGATAAAAATTGTGGTCCATTGTCACTTATTAACAATTTCATTGGTCATTCGCAATCTTGCAACACTTTTTCATTTAAAAGTATATCAATCGTAGAACACGATAGAGTAGATCTTTGCCTTGGTTTTGAGGCCATTACTACGAATGAAGTGTGACTTGTGCTGGATTTGATAATTGTTTCTCACAACCTGAACATTTCTTTGTAATTCGTCCTATGTATATATGCCTATTAGGCCGCAACACGGATAGTCTTGCAACAGGTTTCATTTTTACTACTCTTCCAAGTTATCCTTCATGGAGTAGATTTAATGCTTTGGTATTTAGTTTCGTAGGTGTAACATCTCTCACACTATATACCTTTTAGCATTAAAATTCATGTTTTCTTGTAAGAAATGAATTTAATCCATCAACATTAGCATGTTTTTGGTTCATGATGATTCATAAAGGTACTTAGAGATCTGAGAAAATATTGTGTCTCTTACTGTTTCTTTCCTGATACGTGTAGCACTTTTTGAGCGTAGTGAAGCATTTGTGAATAATATAGATCATCAATGTCTATTATTTCCCTCTACTGTGTCAGTTAATGGTAATCTTGATAGACATTCAGCATTTCTGTGTTTCTCTGTTGATCTATACTTAAGTGTGTAATCAAGTCCAGATAGAAATACAGCATAGCGTTCCATTCTGAAGGCTATCATTTGAGGAATTCCTTTCCCTTGTACGAATATAAACTGTAACGGCTTATCAGTAACACGTCTGAGCTTTTGGATTCCTTATCTAGTTCACACTGTAGAGAGGCTTATTTGATATCGATTTTAGTGAATTTATGTCCTCTACCCAGGTTTGTGAAAATATCTTCAATTTCTGGAGGTGTATAGGATTCTGGATTAGGGCTGGATTTATTGTGGTTTTATAATCAACACAGGAATGAACATCTCCAAAAGTGTTAATAAATGGAACTATAGAAATAGCCCATTCACTATTTTTAATCTTTCTGATAATCCCTTCCTTCTTTAGTCTCCTTAATTCTGCTTCAAAATTTTCCTTTAAAGTGTATGGTACCGGTCTTGCCTCAATTAAATTAGCTTTGCATGCATTTTTCAAATAAAATGATACTTTAATGTTTCCAATTCAAATTTTAAATACTCTTAAGTTTAAGTGTGTTTTCAAAATTCGGTCGAGTTTTACTTGCTCCTTGTCACTTGAGACTGAGGTGTAGTTGATCGACTGAGGCAATGTTATTTTTAATTTATTAATCCATTCTATGCCTGCGAGTTGATGAGCGCCATTTTAAAATATCACTAAAGTAAGGTAGTTAGTGTTGCTATTTATGGACACTTTTTCTGTCGCTGTCCATATAGGAGTTATTATCTCTCATGTAAAGGTTTTCAACTTCATTCTCACTGGACTGATCACTGGTGCCTCTTTAAAAATAGAGTGATAGTCTGCTTTTGTTATTACAGATATCGAAAAGTCTGTGTCAAATTTCATCTTCACTTTTGTATTATTTGTGGTGGTGTGAATTCAAAATTTCTTAGTTTGTTCCATGTTGTGAATGTTGTGAATTTCAAACATGTTATCGGCATTTTCATCTTCATTTTGTTCAGTTAAAAATATATTTTTTTCAGTTACAAATAAATTTGAATAAATGAATAACCTCTATAAAAAAAAATAATAAAATAAAACAATTAATAAAAAAGTATTTAGTATCACATACTAAAAGTGGGCTAAATCTAAATTTTAATCTTTTAGACAGATGACGTTAATACACATATCATCACAAAAAAGTAAATGATGGATAATAGGTGGACTGCACTTCACGTGGCATCCCATAAAGGTGATAAAGATATAGCTGAATTACTTATTGAAGAAGGGAAAAAAGTAAATAAGAGGGAAGATAGTGGATTAAATGAACTGCTCATACCCCCCAAGAATGGCCACAAAAATGTAGTAGATCTTCTTATTAAAAAGGGTGCCAGTATGTATGAGAAGGATATAAACTAAAACAATGGCACTTTTTATAGCAACCAAGAATGGTAACAGTGATGTAGTTGCTCGGCTTATTAAAAATGGGGGCTAATGTGAATGATAAAAATGAATTTGGTTTGACAGCACTACACATCGTTTCTTTCAACGGTCACACAGATATAGCATGTATGCTAATTAGAAATGATGCTAAGGTGAATAAAAAGGACGATATGGGATGGACAGCACTTAACCTAGCGTCCCACAACGGTAACAAAGAAGTAGTGTGGATGCTTATTGGAAATGGTGCGAGGGTAAATGAGAAACAATTCTTTGGATGGACTGCTCTTCACATGGCATCGAAAAATGGTCACAAATCTGTAGTGGCTTCACTAATTGAAAAAGGAGCAAGTATAAATGAAAAGGCTGATAATGGATGGACTGCAATTTATATAGCTTCCAAGAAAGGTCACATACATGTTGTAGCTCTGCTTATTGAAAGAGGTGCTAGTGTAAATGAGATTAGCACAAACAGAAAAAACGGCACTCTACATTGCAACAGTGAACGGTTACAAAGATATAGTCGCTCTGCTCATTGAAAATGGGGCTAATGTAAATGTAAAAAGCAATGTTGGATATTCAGCACTTCATATAGCAACTTGTAAAAGTGACAGAAATTTATTGTCTCTGCTTTTAGACAACGGGGCTAAAATAAATGAAAGAGATAACAAGGGATTTGCACCATTACACATTGCTGCCATAAAAGGTCAAAAAATTGAAGTGGCTTTTCTTATTAAAAAGGGGGCTAACATAAATAAGAAAGACTATCATGGAAACACGGCACTTCACTTTGCATCTAAGAAATCATTCAAGGAAGTCATTTCTCTACTAATACAAAAGGGGGCTAACGTAAATGCAAAGAATTTAAACAAAGCGACAGAACTTCATATATCATCTGATAATGGGCACAAAGAAGTCGTAGTCCTGCTTATCAAATTTGGGGCCAATGTAAATGAGAAGCAACAATTTGGATTGACTGCTCTTCACATAGCATCACAGAATGGTAATAGAGGTATTATGTCTCTGCTAATAGACAAAGGAGCTAAGGTAAATGGAAGAGACAATGAGGAATGGACCCCCCTTCATTTAGCATCATTTAAGGGTCACACATCAGCAGTTTCTCTACTAGTTGATAAGGGGGCTAATGTAAATGGAAAAGAAAAAGTCGGATGGACGGCACTTTATATTGCATCCCAAAATGGTCAACGAGACATTATATTGATGCTTATTAAAAACGGTGCTACGGTAAATGAAAAAGAATATGTTGGATGGACAGCACTTCACAACGCATCACAAAATGGCCACAAAGATGTAGTATCTCTGCTTATTGAGAGTGGGGCCAACGTTAATGAGAAGCAAAACTTTGGATGGACAGCACTACACATAGCGTGCGAGAATGTTCACATAGATATAGTAAACTTTCTTATTGAAAAAGGGGCGAATGTGAATGAAAACGATAAAAACAAAACAACAGCACTTAGCTTAGCTACACAGAATGGTCACAAAAATATTGTATCTCTTCTTATTTTAAAAGGGGCCAACGTAAATGAGAAACAAATCCATGGAATGACGGCATTACATATAGCATCCCAATATTGCGAAAGAGATGTAGTCGCTTTGCTAATTGAAAACGGGGCAAACGTAAATGAAAAGGAAAATTTGGGATGGACAGCACTTCACATAGCGTCCAAGATGGGTCACAAAAATAAAGTGAAATTTTTAATAAAAAAGGGCGCTAATATCGATGCAAAGGAACATTTAGGATGTACGGCTCTTTACATAGCATCCCAAAATGGTAAAAAAGATGTAGTGGCTCTGCTTATTGAAAAGGGGGCCAACGTAAACGAAAAACAAAATTTTGGATGGACACCATTGCACATTACAACACGGATGGCATATAAATAAATAGTTGCTCTCCTACTGAGAAATGAAGCAAATGTAAATGCTAAGAGCATAGAGAAAGCGATGGCACACCATATTGCTTCTCAGAATGGTCACAAAGATTTAGTGAGTATGCTAATTAAAAAGGGTGCGGATTTAAATGCAAAAGAGGTAAATGGTTGGACAGCTTTACACATAGCGTCCCAGAATGGTCACACAGATGTAGTTACTCTTCTTTTAAAAAAGGGGGCAATTATAAATGAAAAAGAACATGATGGATGGACCGCATTACATATAGCCTCCCAGAATGGCGACACAGATTTAGTAACTCTGCTGACTGAAAGGGTGGCTAAAATTAATGAGAAAAATATGAAAGAAGTGACTGCACTTTACATGGCATCACAAAATGGTCACAAAGATGTGGTTGATCTGCTTATTGAAAAAGGGGCTAATATAAACAAGAAAAATAAAAAAGAAACAACTGCACTTTACATAGCATCACTAAATGGACACAAAGATGTGGTTCATCTGCTAACTGAAAAGGGGGCTAATATAAATAAGAAAAATAAAAAGAAATCAACAGCACTTTACATAGCTTTGCAGAATGGACATAAAGATGTAGTTACTGTGCTTATTGAAAAGGGGGCTGGTGTAATCGAAAAGGATGTTAATGGATGGACAGCCCTTCATGTAGCAGCTCAAAATGGTTACAGAGATTTATTGGCTCTGCTTATTCAACAGGGAGCAAACGTAAATGAGAAAGAAGATATTGAAAAGACGGCATTACACATAGCATCGTTTAAAGGCTACAAAGATGAAGTTTATTTTCTTATCCAAAAGGGTGCCAATGTAAATGAGAAGGATAACTTTGGAATGACGGCACTTCATAATGCGTCACAGAATGGTCACATGGATGTTATATCTCTTCTAATTGTAAAGGGGGCTAAAATTAATGAAAAACAAGCCTTTGGATGGACAGCACTTCATATGGCTTCCCAGCATTGTCAAAAAGTCGAAGTTGTTGCCTTCCTCATTGAAAAAGGTTCTGATGTAAATGAGAAGGAAAATGGTGGATGTACTGCACTCCACTTATCATCCCAGATTGGGAAAACGGATTTAGTTGCTCTCCTTATTGAAAAGGGTGCAAATGTCAATGAGATTGAAGATGTTGGTTGGACTGCACTTAACGTAGCATCCCGGAAAGGTCATATAGACGTAGTTTTTCTGCTATTGAATAAGGGAGCTAATGTAAATGAGAAAGATGATAATGGAAGGACTGCACTACACATAGCAACCTACTATGGTCAGAAACAAATATTGAAAAAGCTTATTAAAAATAATGCTAATTTGAATGAAAAGCAAGATTTTGGATGGACTGCACTTCATATAGCATCACATTAAATGTTACAAAATTATAGTTGCTCTCCTAATTGAAAGTGGTGGAAAAGTAAACGTGAAGAATGTAAGAGATGTGACAGCACACCACATAGCCTCATAGAATGGTCACAAAGATTTATTGGATATTCTTATTGAAAAGGGAGCTAATGTCAATGAGAAGGAGGAGGAAGGATGGACGGCACTTCACTTAGCGTCACAGAATAACCACAAAGATATAGCTGCTTTGCTTATTGAAAAAGGTGCTATAATAAATGAGAAAAATACGAATAAATCAACATCACTATACATTGCATCGCAGAACGGAAACAAAGATATCGTTGATCTACTTATTAAAAAAGGGGCTTTGATACATGAGAAAAATATAAAAGAATCAACAGCACTATTCATAGCATCCCAGAATGGTCATAAAGATGTCGCACTTCTTCTTATTAAAAATGGGGCTAATGTAAATGAAAAATATATAAAAGAATCAACTGCGCTTTACATAGCTTCCCAGAATGGTCACAAAGATATTGTCGCTTTGCTTATTGAAAAAGGGGCTAATGTAAATGAGAAGAACATAATGAAATCAACCGCGCTTTACATAGCATCACAGAATGGCTACCAAGATATTGTTGCTTTGCTTCTTACAAGGGGTGCCAATGTCAATGATAGAGACGAAAATGGATGGACGGCACTACACATTGCATCCTATAATGGTCATAAGATGTTGTTGCTATGCTTCTTGAAAAGGGATCTTATATAAATACTAAGCAAAATGATGGACAAACAGCACTTCAGTTAGCATTCCACAGTGGTCATGAAAATGTGGCATCTCTTCTTGATTTATTTAACGATCGATTAGTCACCCATTCACATGAGTAAGTATTATTCTATTTAAATTTCTTTTTTCTTTAAAATTCTGCTATAGCATATTTTATCTCAAACTCATTTTGTTCTTAAAGTGAAACAGTAAAATTTACCTAAATTGTTGTTTTATTATGTACATGTGTCTCATAAAATTAAACATATACAAAAAAACTTTTAAAGTAAAAAAGGCAAATTATATTTAATCATCACATACACTATATATTTCAGTTGGCGCTTTTTATTATATACCGAAATATAAAGTTTATTTAAAGCAAGTCTGTAGAGCATTGAAATTTTAAAGGCATTTATTGTTTTGGGTTCTCCGTTTGGTCGAATAAAATCGGTGGCGGTCGACCTACTTTCCATTAATTCAATAAAACTTGTTTAAACTTTTAAGTCATCAATTTAATCTTAAAATTAATTAAAATAACGAAATTTAATTGAACTTAAATGCTAGCATTCCATTTTAAGCTACTTTTGCTTCTATTCCGCTTAATCGTCATTGCCCACTAATCAGTATCTAATGTCTCGAATGTTGTAATGTCTTTAATTATCAAAAGCACACTCTAACATAAGAGAATAAATAATAATTTTTGCTAGAATGACAGTTATTTATTAAACTATTTTTTAAAAAAATCATCTATCTATATGTTATTATAATTTTCTAAATGGTAAATCTGGAGTAAAAATTAGTTTCCGTAATGCTTAAATATTAAAGGTATATAAAATTACGTTTACTCTTAATTCAATAAGAGTGACTATTTAGTAACATTATAGTTACTACTAATTTTAAATTTCGTGCGATGTCTTATGTATTAAAAAATTTTCAATTATTTTCAAGTTTCCCAAAAAAGTAATACAAACTAAAATTAAACACAAAAGGGCGATTCAATGATTTCATGGGTATTAAAAAATGTAATAACATATTATTTTACATTTCAAAAATTAAATATATAAAAATATTTTTAAAACACAAATATAAAAAAAGTCTCTGTTAAAACTGTTTGGTTTCTAATTTTAAAAATATAAAATAAACAATAAGAAAAGCATTTTCTTTCCGTCTTTCTTTATTTTTTTAAAACAATAAATATTTTTAAAAAACATATTTTAGTATTATTAGAATTCATGAAAGAGCAACTATATTGAGAAAGTACATTTAATATATTAACAATCTATATTTGTCATTATTTATTTAGTAAATTCCTACTTTTTTATTATTATTCTATATGAAAATTATAATTGGATAACAATTGAAGAACAACTACATAGCAATTTCATTTGTTAAATATTATTATGCTTCATGCATTTTTAAATATAAAATTTATAAAGTCTATTTCTTTATAAAGTAAAAACATATTGCTTTTATTTATACAATTATAAATGTTGCATGTAATTATTATTTTTTATCCAAAAGTTAATTGTATAGTTTTAATTTATTTTTTTTTACCTTTTTCACAGTCAAAACGTGATTCCATTTGTTGGAATAGACCGTGTGCCTACAGATTACCGTATTAATATATACCGTATTATATATATATATATATNCAAAAAAAAAATTAATGTTCTTTAGCGCATTTTCGAGAAGTTGAATGCGCTATTGCACCCGTTTTGTCCGTCCGTACGTCCGTCCGTCTGTCATTACCCTTGATCTCAGCATCCATAAGTCCTAGACCCATTAGGTATATATGTTTTTTGTATGTCCTAACCTGCCATTTGTGCATCAACACTCAGTAGTCGATCCGTTAAAAAAACCCGTTAAAACTACCAAAAAATATTTCGAATCGAGAGGTAACACTAGCGCAGGAAAAAGGCAGCCAGTTTTTCAAGCATTGAAGAGTCGTGCGAAAGCGTGCAAAAGAATTAGTTGGTTTTTTTTAATTGACGTCAATAGAATATGTGTAAAAATTTAGAGAGTTTTACGTCATCATTTGTGGTGACTTGTAGTTAGATTAAAGAAAAAATATTTTTTTTTAAATGTAAAGAAATGACTTTTAAATAAAAAAAATGTCAGGTATATTCTTTACACAAGAAAATTCATAAAAAATATGTCTAAAATCTAAACACAATGACAGATAACTACATAATGCTGATATCTAACATAAGTACTGATACATAATACGAAAATGCGCTAACACGTCCTGAGTTCCAATAGGGACCAGGCTTAACATGATTTTTTTTATGATTTCAGGTCATTTTAAAATTCTTTCCGATGTTTAAATTTTTTATCCATCAATCAATCACTGATTGTGTTGTTCTCTTATTATTTTTATTTTAACTTTACATTTTTTAAAAGTGGCATTTTCCGTGTGGATACCATAAATTTAAATATTACTTTTACTTCATATAAGTAATAACGAGCTAATATTATTATTACTTACGTACATAAATATATATATATATATATACAGGGAGTCATTTATTTTTAATTTTTATATATATATACGAGCAAAATACCCGTGCTACGCTACGGGTTAGGCACAATAAGAATAACTTTGTTTGGTTTTGTGTCTCAAATTCTCCTTAAAAATGAATGTAAACGCATCAAGAAATTAAGGTAGTGATAAAACAAACCTCTTCTCATTAAAAACAACGATATTTGTGTCGAGAAAAAAAAGTATTAATTTAAATATTACCCATCAATTTTGGTATTTCTGCTTTAATATAGCATCATCATTAAAATCCTTGGCTTTAAAGCCAATGTAGGGCCCTGGCCTGCTCAACCACATCCTTCCAGCTACAGCCAATGTAGGGCCCTGGCCTGCTCAACCACACCCTTCCAGCTACAGCCAATGTATGGCCCTGGCCTGCTAAACATCCTTCCATTCAGATCGATTGATGGCTTTCTTTCACCATGCTCGAACCCCTTTAATGACGCATGCTATATACTCTATCAGAATAACAAATGTTAACCGTTTAAAAAATCTAACGGGCAAGGCTCACTTTTTTTTTCACGTGAATCAAAACATGAAAAGAAACTTTCCACATGATTCCTTTGGTTCTTTAAAAAACACACATTTCATTTATAGTCTAAGCATGAAATTAGTTAAGGACGAATAGGATATTTTTAGTCAGATAATATTTGTGAAAATTGTGGCTTGGGGAAAGGGTAAAATATGGTTTATATGTTATCAAGGCCCATGTTCCTTTAACGTGAATAAAAGCATAAGAACAATGCTGCTTTTTAAGAAAATGGTGAAAAATTGATCTACTTATAAATGTTATGTCAATCATTATATATTCCCGCACTTTTTTTCTAATAGTAAAATTTCACTTTATATCAATCTTTATTCCCGTTGTATACTATTCATCTAATAAACTCAAAGCAGCTTGGCACAAAATGAGTTGTTGTCTGTGTGTGTTTTTTTCGACATAACACGCACTTTCTTATGCTAGATCCTATTTATAAGTCGTAATATCCGTGATATTTGTTTACACTTGATATACTTACACCTTAAAGAACAGATTTTACCCCAAAGCGTATGTCAAGCAAACCACACCCTCAGTTAATCTCAAACCCAAAATCATTACGATTTTACGTCTATATTTTCAATTTTTAAAAAAGTTAGCAAGAGTTGCGTGGTATAGGGGCTTCTGACGGACGCGCTTAGGCGCATTATATAATAGATTGTTTTTTTATGATAAATCACTCGTTGAATGCTTCAAAAGCGGTTCCGTGTTAATTCTTCTTTAAGAAATTTTTATTCTCTGAAATTTTGACTTGTTATAAGCCAGTATAAAATTTTAAGAGTTGCGTGGTATAGGGGCTTCTGACGGACGCGCTTAGGCGCATTATATAATAGATTGTTTTTTTATGATAAATCACTCGTTGAATGCTTCAAAAGCGGTTCCGTGTTAATTCTTCTTTAAGAAATTTTTATTCTCTGTAATTTTGACTTCTTATAAGCCAGTATAAAATTTTCCTCCATNTCATTCGTTAGGACTTTGTTTCTAGGCTTAGCATGGCCTTAGTCAAATTAATAGGATTATTTTATGGGTCAGATATTAATTATGTGAATATTAATGCTAAATTAAGGTATGTATGAGTTAATTTGTTTTAAAGAAACACCTTAAATCGCAAGGTTTGAGCTGAAAATGTACCCCTTTCTATCTACACCGTAGAAATTTATTATTATTTTTGTTTGTACATTTACTTTTTAAAATACTGGTTGTCATGTTAGAGGCGCAACATTAGCAGACATAAAAATAACCAAATCACACACACATTCGCACATAGCCCCTCCCCTCCCCCCACACACACAAATCATTATGATTTTTACGTCTATATTTTCAATTTTAAAAAAGTAATCAAGAGTTTAAACTTTTCCAAAAGGATATTATCAGTGGCTGAGAAATAGTGCCACTCAGGGATCTGTGATATTATAAAATCATGACCCTAGAAATGAAATGCACCCTTCAAATAGTTCACAAAATTGCTCCTCTTTAAAAAAAAATACAATTCCGCTTTTTAACCCCACTCTTACAACAGTGTATAAACACTTATACACGTACCATAATATTATTTAAAATCCCGGCGCAAGGGCTCATTTCTTCTAAAATCAAGCATAATGTAAAAACCATCTCTGAAAAAATCATTGGAGATTGTTCTTCTCATTAACAGTTTTTAAGTCACATTCAATGATTTCCCGTTATCTTTTATTCAAGCACCCATGCAGATCGCATCGGCAGAAACTTGTGTTCATAACACTAACGGAATTTTTCATAATCCAGTGCATAATTTTAACTATACATAAAAGATTACGTGGTAACGTCTTTTCAATATTTAATTTCACTTTTAGCAATCTATGAAATAAATCGTTATTTCACAACTAAAACAAACACACTGTCACACGCACACACAGACGCACATACACACATAAACATAAACACACTATCACACATGCATATTCACACAATCAGATTATAATCAAGATAAAAAAGTAACATCAAATAAATTAATAGAATTAAAGCTTCATGACGCCACTTAATGTTTTTTTATTTTACGGCGCGCAAAAGCACACCCTCTGTTAATCTCAAACCCAAAATCATTATGATTTTTACGTCTATATTTTCAATTTTAAAAAAGTAATCAAGAGTTGCGTGGTATAGGGGCTTCTGACTGACTGACGGACGCGCTTAGGCGCATTATTATATAGATAATGTTTTTTAATTTTATTATATTTATTTCTTAAAACTGCCAAAGAGTTTCTGATTTTAAAAAAAAAATAAAATGTTATCAATCTACCACTTACTGTATTGTTCTCTTATTATTTTGTTTACACGACAACTAGCATTAATCCATAATTAATTAAATTGTAAAGTTTTTTTGTTTTTTTTAAATGGTTGTGGTGCATTTTTTAAGGCAATTAATCTACAAAGTGTTGTTCATTTATTGTTTTAAATTAAGTGAGCATTATAAAATGTCCAAATATTTTGTTTTAAAAATATTCCTTGAAAAGGTGTGAGTTAGTGGGGAACGGGGGGGGAGAGACAAAAGTCCTGACTTATTTAAACTTAATCTTGAAAAGCTCTCTCTATAGCTGCATGAAATATCAATCAAATTGAAATGAAAAAAAAAACAACAAATCGATAACTTTATACAAACCTGAAATAGACTTAAAGATAAAAACACATTCCTTATTCCGTATGGAAGAACAAGTTTACTTTCGTTCATTTTTCGGTCTCTAACACCTTAGCAAGTTAAAATTAAAGATTGTTAATGCTATTATGAAACATGTGTCACTAGATGGAGCTGGGACATGGAGTACAACGGCCATAACCTGACCAGAAACAAGTTTCTCATCAACCCCTAAAATAAATCACGGAAATGAACGAATCGTTACGCGATATAACTGCTTATAAGATGAGACCTAACTTTTAAAAAGATTGCTATGGGTTAGAAAATTGTCTAATACGCCATTTTATATGGTGAATATTTTAGAACACTTAATCACAAAAATCGTTAATCATTATTGTAACATTTATTAATATATATAAACACCCAGTGCTGTGGTTCTGTAACGTAACGTAACGCTCAAGCGATGTACGACAGTCTACAGCAGTTAGTTTAGTTGAAACGCTGAGGAGCGATGTACGACAGTCTACAGCAGTTAGTTTAGTTGAAAAATCGTGTGTTGATGAGCGCTGTAAAAATATTTAATATCATGACGTCATTGTTTGGTGTGCATCGGTACGCAAAATACAACCCCTATTATTATTATTAAATAAATACTTTGCGTACATTTCAGAAAGTTTAATAATTCGTATTTATCAAAAAAGGACAAGTTAGTTTGTCTTTAAAAAAAAGGTTGGCGCCGTAGGCGCCCAAATAATTTGGGCGCCGCAGGCGCCACGGCGCCTGGCACAATCTAGTTTTAGTATAAACGATTGACTCTTTAATTTATTTTGATCCTTTTGTCATATCTTTAAAATGCACTGATTTAAAAATCCAACGCAAAAAAATACGTGACATAGCAAATAATGATTTTGGTTGTAGTACTTTTCCCAAAAGCTAATTAGAGAGGTGTTCCTAATAGAATGCCTTAAAGATTTGTGTTTGGTATTTTAGTTACATCTGTAGCAAAGAAATTGATAGAGGTGCAGCCTGATGAATCCACAGTCATTGTTAATACTCAGTAGTTTTATACAGGATCAGACAACTATTTTCTAATAAACAGGACCGAAAAAAGTTGTTATTTTAATGACTTTAAAGTGTTCCTTTAAAAAATACGCATTCATGTTGTAAAAATTTAGAGAAATACATTGACAAAAAAGAAAGCAATCAGCATGTACGATTTCAGTATCAGCGGATGGTTTCAGCATGTTTTGCAATTTTGCAGGCAGTATCAGAAGCGCACATAAAGATATTAATGTTCAATTTCTGCAAAACATTTTAAATGAAGTCTTGACAAAATTTATCTAATTTTATCTAATTAATCTACGTAAAGTTATTGCAACAAAATTTTTCTATATCTTTAAATGACACATTGTTGGATTCATCTGTTGATAAGATATTTAAAATGAATTTCAGAATTTAAATAAATTTTGCATTCTTTTGCATTTCCGTGAGTGGTGAATATCACAAACTTTTCAAGAATGCGTCAAAGGCTCATCTTCTTTTTCCATGTAAGAATAAGTGAGACTGGTTTTCCTAATAGCATTTTAAAACCATATACGTTTGCAGTATAAATGTTCATTTTGTAGTACATGTTGAATAGTCTACAATCGAGCAACGACAATTTAATCATGCAAAAAATAAGCTTTTTATATTAATCATTGGCTAACATTATTTTTTTATTAAACTTTGATCATAGACTTTTACATTAATATTTATTATTTCCATATTTATTTTCAAAACATTTCATTTAGTTTTAAAATTATCTTTTATTTTATCGTTTAACAGAAACAGAGTTCTAAATGGAAATAAAAAATTATTCTATTATATCAACTTAAAAACAGTTGAAATTAAAACGATAGCTGCCATAATAACAAATTTTGTATTCAAAATGGTGACGATCGATGTGAACTATGAAAAATCAAGTTTAAAATTATTCTTTACAAAAACATTCGATGACATGTATCATAACACAAGACGATGTCATGACCAATGTTGTAATGCTCTATGTCATTTAGAATAAAAAGAGTAATTTGAATACCATTGGTTTTGGAGTTGTAAAGTACTATGTTATCTATATTACTAGTCGAGATTAAGCTCATTAAAACTGCAACTTTACTACCCTATTCTCATTAGGAAAATGTTGAGACCAATCATTTGATTTATCCAGTAGAAAATGGTCGAATTATCTTTGAAATTGAAGTTGAGACATATTTTACTACTAGGTATAAAAAAGGAAAATATAATTTAATGTAAAACGTCCTTCCTATCCTCCATTATAAAAAAGCTTGAGAAGTATTGTGCTTAATCTTCTTTAACTACTAAAGATCATTATAAAATAGGACAAATAAAAAAGTAAACAACGTATTTATTATTCTTACAAACAACGAGTAAAGAACAAAATATCATTATTAATTTTAGAGACTTGGCTTCAGTGAATCAGCAGCCGAAAGAATGAATATTGCACATGTTAAATGTATTTTACCATTGAGAAAACTATTTCCTAAATTTGTCTAAAATGAATGCACCGCTGAATTAAATTTTGTTTGTTTGTTTTAGTAATTTCAAATTTATTTTTTTTAAAATCATTATTAGGAATTAAAATACATTCTTTATAAAATAACTCACTGTACACACATTTTTTAAACAAATATTTTTTTTAGTAATTGAATCTAGAAGAAATAGCATCCAAAACTCCTAAAGAATCTATAGCTTTCAAGTAATAATATCTGAATGATATAAGTATGTATATTTGTGTAAGTCATAGCTATGAAAAAATCGCTCAATCAGCTGCTGTGGTTTTTAGACAACCTGTTCGATTGCATTTGAGGTACTTTTCAATGCTGAAACAATTTAAAGTCCAATCTTTTATCGTATTATTTTCTATTAATGGAGAAGCGTAATATTTTCGTTGTTTTTTACAGTCATAAAAATAGTAGAAAATCATTACGGATTTCATCGTTAGCATTGACATAAGTTTTAGTTGATAATGTAATAGATATAGGTAGTGAAATTTGGTTTTATTTTTTAAATTGGTTTTTTACTGGCTTTTTAAAAAAAAATCTTATGTATAATAAAAATGTATGTAGGAAATAAAGAGGAGCTTCTATTAAAGCTGTATTAAAAGAACATACAAACAGCACACATTTAAGACGAACACCAGACAAACCGGACGTTGTTCAAACTATCAGGCGTGTAGATAATATTTAGTTAGTGTTAATGAATAATTGGGTTTTCCCAAAATTATATTACAGTATCTTTCTTTTCCTTAGCAAAATATATATTGAGGTATATTTTAAAGAGACTATCTTTCAACTACATTTTGACATCTGTAAGTGTGCAAGTACTGTTTTTATATATATTATTGTAGATAAAAGCATTCCACAGAAACAGTACCACAATATTTTAAAATATATAGCACAAGTAGCAAAGATATGTAAGTATTAGTTTCTGATTTTTTTAAGGTTAAATACTACCTAATGTGTATAAACCAAAGGTCATTAAAAAATTTTTTATAACATTTCCGGTTTGTTTTTTAGGTGCGTTAGCATAAACCTGTCAAATTTATAGTCACGATATACCTCACTGTACAGTCTATTGTTTTAACGACGTTGGAATAGTAAATCAAATTTGAAAATACAACTGTTTTATTCCTGTACATGCACTGTAATACAGAATTTTAATCAGACGGTATGTAGGTTGCAGTAAACGGTTTTAAATTACATGGCCACCTTAACATTAAACAAGTTGTAACTTCAATTTTCTCTGTTAGGATATAAAATAATTTGCAGAATTTCTTCTCTATACTTTTTTAAATTCCGATCTACTACGTAGCTGCTGCATTTAGGCATTTTTCTAGAACATAATGACAACACCGAAAAAATGGATGTTTATTTTATTAATATTTTTTTTTTAAAAAATCAAAACATACACTCCCTTTAATACATTCTAAGGGTTTGAAGTCATGATTAAAAAAAATTAAAACTTCCTTTTTTTAAAATTTGAAATGCATAATGGAGTGGGTTATAATTATTATAATTATTTTTTTTTTTTTTGAAAGCTATACTATTATATAAATTATTTTAAAAGTTTTGCTTTTTATATTTCGCAAGAAAATATAAGTTGATGGAGTCTCTGTGTTTCCTTACATTTACATTAAAAATAAGCACACACATTTTCTTAAATAACAAGCTGCAACTTTACTTCTGCAATTTATTTCAAAATAAAGAACATTTTTCAGCTGGAAATATATTTCGTTTCCCTAAAAATGTTAATGACACACTTTTGTTCAGAGGTTTGCAAACAGGGATAAATTACCCCATTCGGGTTTTAAAAAAAACATAAATTCGGGGGGGGGGTTAAACGGATTTATTTGGGACATATAAAATGGAATAAAAGGACACCGTATTTTATTCTTGTGTTGCTTTTTAATAAGTACGTAGATATCCGTCATGTTTACAAAAATTTACAAAATGCAAGGTTTATTAATATGAGTTTTAAAGATTTTGCAAGAAAGAAGTATTCAAAAATTGAATTTAACCCCTGCATGATCCATGTATGAAACTAAATTCTGTACCTTTGCCAATGTAAAATGCTTAATACAAAACTGATTTGGCCGAAAATGTCATGGAACATGTACTTTGTTTTATAAATTGCAAGTAAAATGTTTACTGAACAGGTTGATGTGACCACTGATGTAAGTAGAAATACAATGGTTAACCATAAATATTGAAGATGAAAAGCCGTTTTGTGATATATTGGAACTACGATGTCAAGGAATGGATACATTCAATACAATTCATAACATACTTTTAAAGAGTTAATTAATAATTAGGAGACTAGTGTCCGTATGTGGTGTATAAACTTTATTGTGCCGTGTGTTGTTTTTTGTATGGAAAGAGAGAGGAATCTCACAATTAAAGTTAACTACAGTCTGATCCATCGTCTTTGTTTGATATTATAATCCCTGAACATTCTAAAGTAGAGGCCTCCTCGAGTTTTGCCCGTGTACCCGAATATCACTTGTTAGTTTAATGTTTCCATGGTTAATGATTAAAAAAATAAAATAAACATTGTTAAACTTTTATTTTTTGTACAAAGCTGCTCAATGTAATAATTGAAAATATTCAAAACTGCCAAGTGAAACAAAAGTAGTTTAAAAAATGTCTCCTTTAAACTTTACAGGAAAGAAAAACAGATAAATACGACGTAATAAAAAAACTTATTCAAACTTTAAAATAAAACACAGAATGTAAAACAATTATAATAAAGACATTTGATTAAAACATGTTTCTTATTCGGTATGAATTATAAGATAATGTTAAACAAATATTCTCATTAAGTATACACATAATAAGAATGACAAATTTCAATGTGTAAATAATCAAAAGTAATCATATAATGCTTACATATTTGTAAAATGGAAATTATTTATTTAACAAAAGCCAGTACCAAAAAATTTAAATTTCACTAAATATAAAAAATAACACTCTAATATTAAAATTTATGATTATCTATTTTCTACAGAAACTAACAAATGGGAACTCAATTAACAACCATGCCAAAAAGTCTTAAAAACGTCGAAACATCGAATATTTCTAATGAGACCAATATCAACATTTTAGTTCTTAATGAATGGACGACACTTTACAAAGCATCAAAAAAGGGATCAATACATGAAGTGTCTCTGCTGATTGAAAATGGGGCAGATGTAAATACAAAGGGAACATTAGGATGGACGGCACTTCACATAGCATCTGAGAAAGGTCACACAGATATAGTTGCTTTACTTATTGAACATGGGGCTAATGTGAATGAGAAAAAAGATGATGGATGGACGGCACTTCCCATAGCATCTCAGAATGGTCATAAAGATGTAGTGGCTCTGCTAATTGAAAATGGGGCTAATGTTAATGAACAAAACGTTGATGGGGAGTCTGCACTTCACATAGCCTCTGAGTATGGTCATACAGATATAGTAGATCTGCTTGTCAAGCATAGGGCTTATGTAAATGAAAAAAAAGATGATGGATGTACACCACTTCACCTGGCAACGGAGAATGGTCACAAAGATATAGTAGTTCTGCTTATTGAAAATGGGGCAGATGTAAATGAGAAAAATTATAACGACTGCACGGCACTTCAGATAGCAACTAAAAATGCTAACAAAGATATAGTGGCTCTGCTTATTGAAAATTGGGCTAATGTTAATGAAAAAAAAGATGATGGGGGGACAGCACTTCACATAGCAACAGAGAAGGGTCATAAAGATATAGTACGTCTACTTATCGAACATGGTGCTAATGCAAATGAAAAAAAAGTTGATGGATTGACAGCACTGCACCTAGCAACTGAGAATTTTCACAAAGATATTGTATTACTGCTTATTGAACATGGGGCAAACGTAAATGAGAAAATGAGTAACGAATGCACGGCACTTCACATAGCATCTCAGAAGGGTAAAACAGATGTATTGTCTTTGCTAATCGAAAATGGAGCTAATGTGAATGAAAAAAGATATGATGGATGGACGGCACTTCACATAGCCTCTGAGAATGGTCACAAAGATGTAGTAGATCTGCTTATTAAAATGGGGGCTAAAGTAAATGAGAAAAAGGAAAATGAATGCATGGCACTTCACATAGCATCCCATAATGGTCACAAAGATGTAGTGGCTCTTCTTATTGAAAACGCGGCTGATTTAAATGAAAGTATAAATGGTGGAGGGACGGCTCTTCAAATAGCATTTGAGAATGGGCACACAGATATAGTTTCTCTGCTCATTGAAAATGGATCTAATGTAAATAAAATGTGGGATAATGGATGGACAGCACTTTATATAGCATCACAGAATGGTTACATAGATGTAGTGGCTTTGTTAATTGAAAATGGAGCTAATATAAACGATAAGGTAAAAAGATGGATGGACAGCACTACACATAGCATCCCACAAAGGTCACAACGATGTTGTATCTCTACTTATTCAAAATGGGGCAAATGTAGATGATAAAAATTTAAGTGAATTCACACCACTTTACATTGCATCCCAGAATGGTCACAAAGTTATTGTTGCTCAGCTTATTGAAAAGGGAGCTGATGTAAATGAGCAAGGGAAGAATGGAAATACGGCA
Organism: Radix auricularia; assembly: GCA_002072015.1. NCBI lineage: Eukaryota > Metazoa > Mollusca > Gastropoda > Lymnaeidae > Radix > Radix auricularia. Next base: position 364,405 of record MUZC01001352.1, read on the forward strand.
CTTCACATAGCTTCGCAGAATGGTCATACAGATGTAGTGTCTCTGCTTATTGAAAATGGGGCAAATGTAAATACAAAGTGGAATGATGAATGGACGGCACTTTACATAGCATCTCAGAATGGTCTAAAAGATATAGTTTCTTTGCTTATTGAAAATGGAGCTAATATAAATGAGGAGGTAAAAGATAGAAGGACTGCACTTTATATAGCATATCAGAATGATCACAAAGATATTGTGAAATTATTGATAAATAATGGAGCTAATGTAAATGAAGTATGGTATGATGGATGGTCCGCTCTTTACTATGCATCATATAATGGTCACAGAGATGTAGTGGATCTACTTATTGAAAAAGGAGCTAATGTAAATGTAAGACAAGAAGATGGATGGACGGCTCTGTTTTTGGCATCCTACAATGGTCATAAAGATTTAGTGGCTCTGCTTATAGAAAAGGGAGCTAATGTAAATGACAGATTGGTTGATGGATGGACGGCTCTGTTATTCGCATCATATAATGGTCATAAAGATGTAGTTGCCTTGCTTTTGGAAAATGGAGCTAATATAAATGTCAAGAAGAACGATGGATGGACGGCACTTCACGTCGCATCTTGCAACGGTCATAAAGACCTAGTTCCTTTGCTTATTTTAAAAGGCGCTAATGTGAATGAGAAGACGGATGATGGATTGACAGCTCTATCTATAGCATCCACAAATGGACACAGAGAAATAGTAGCTTTGCTGATCAAAAATGTGTCTGTTGTAGATGATAAAAATAAAAAGGAAATTACTGCTAATAACATGGCACCTGAGAACGGTTTTGTAAATATAGAATCTGTTACTTTTCAAAATTGTTCTAAAGATAATGAGATGAAAAATGATGACCAGAAAAAATTTCAAAAAGAATCCCAATATGATCTGAAAGATATAGTATGCAGCCAACATATTTTTTGTTTACTGGAGTAAGTATTATACATTCTGAATTAAATACATTATTTATCTTTTCTTTTTGTTTTTGTATATTAAAAAAGACATTTCAACAAAGTAAACAGGTTCATATTTAAAAAAAAAATTATTTGGATTCATTCATTTATATTTTTCAACACCTTTTTTTTAGTTTGATGTGATAAATAATATTTTTAATATTTTTTAATAAAATATACATGAATTGCAATATAAGTTATATTTTTCTTGTAAACTAGCTAGGTTGGCAAAACTTTGATATTCCAAAATCTGGTTTTTAGATGTTCATTCCCTCTATAGGGTTCTCTTATATTTTTACCCTATGAAATACGGCCTTCTAGGCAAAAAGTTTTGACATATCTTTATATAAAATTTTATTTTTTCTTCATATCAAGTCAAGCTATCCTGTCAAGTCTAGAGGCGCGTCTTGTGTCTTCAAACTGCCCCCGTATTATGTAAGTACTTTATATTAAACCTTTGAAATTATTAAGCAAGGAATATGTTTATTTTATACACACATAAACTATAAATGAATTAATTGAAGATAATTGAATCGACTATGTAAATTGACTTTCCTTTAATGCTTTAGTTTATTTATTACTTTTGTTTTGTTTTTGTAGGCCATTAAATAGTTTAAATTTAAACCTTTTGAAATGATTAAATAATGTAAATGTTTATTTACACACACAAACACTACATAAGAGATAAGTGCACATAAGAAAATCGATTATGTAAATTAACTTTCATTTCTTTTCCTTTGTTTTATTTTATTCTTTCTTCTTGTTTATGTAGGCCGTTAATATTTTAAATTATTCTTAACTAATGAATATTCACCATATTATGTATACAAGTTTTAAATTTAAACTTTAAACCATTTTTAGTCTAACCTTAATACTGTACATTGACTATTCATTACCGTTAAAAAATGGACAGATACAAGGGGGTTGAATTTTTTAAATACTTATTTAGCTACATGGACAGTAATAATATCAAATAAATAATTACATCTGTATAAATTGTTTATTTTATTTTATTGCTGAGGAAGTCATATTATTTTCTGGTTTCCATTTAAAGGAAAAATTCTTATATTTTCAAACAAATTCTGCATTTCATATGTGTGAGGTCATCTTCTAAAAGTGAATTATTTTTAAACATTTCTCGATAAAATTTTCATATTTTCATTTTTATAACATTAATATCATTCTTCATTCCAAACAATTTTTAAAAACAGCCGTTGAACTGAGCTGCTTGGTTTAATTTAGGTATGTGTTACTCAGCACAATAAATTAACATAAATTAATTGTTGCAAGCTTAGTCTTTATTTTTCATGTTAATTATTATTATTATAATTTTTAATGAAAGAAAATGAAAATACATCAAAAATTACGGCTATACCATGTATCTATGCAAAATTCAAAGCTCAAAGCCTGTTTAATTTTTTTTTTTGTTTCTATTGTTTTATTTAATTACTAAATAATATGCATGTTATAACCAGATATTAACTATAGGAATGCATTTTTTTTATTTCTTGTTCAATTCAGTTAACTACTGAGATTTATAGAAAAAACACGTTGATCTTTATACTATAGATTTTTTATAGATTTTATTATAGAAAAAAGTCACGTTTAAATTGAAACAAATAGTTTTTATAAGTTGTTACAAAAGTAAGGGAATGCACGTTTGTAAGTTTTTTATTTGATAAACTGCTCTACTTTTTTAAATGGGCACTTCTCCTGTTTAGTTGTTAAAGTAAACACTTAAATCTTGATATATCACTACTTCATTCTTTTATTTGTAATGGAATATAATGTCTTTTAATATCAAAGTCGTAAATAAAAACCGCAAATTCTAATTTAATGTATGCAACGTTGAAAACTGAGTATTTATATTTTCTGACATGAAGTCACAGAACAGCGAACGTTTCGAGTAAAAAATCTCACCTAACATATAGACAAACTATTTTTAAAAAGTTGAAAGGAAATTTTGGCTGCGGTGGTTTTCGAACTGATTGGAGTCTAATCCATACATTGTCACTTCATATAAAAATAGAAGCATTTGTAAAAATAAAAAAAATAAAAAAATATATTCTTTTTTCTACAGGCCTCAAATAGTAATTCAAAATGTGAACATTCAACATGTTGAACATTTTGTCGGAGAAGGAACCATCAATGTGATACGAAAACGATCTCTCAAATAGGCTGCCACCACACAGAACAGGAAATGTGTATAATTAATACATCAATTGTTTGTGATTTCACTATACGTCACTGTAGTGTAACTTTTCATTTTTATTAATTGAAAATAATTTTGAAAAACTAAATGCACATTTTTTTTCAAGACTTCCATCATTTTTTTTGTTATCATAAAATGAGGGAGATGCATGATTTATTTTAAATGAAACTCGTAATATCTGATAATATTAAAAGTCTTCAAACTGCCTATCATTTAACATTCAGTCATTATTGAATCATATCATCTTTGCTTAAATGTGCTAAATAATATGAATATACTAGTTAATGTAATTGGCATCTTTGGTGACTGAGTAATTGATCCCATTTTGAATCCCACAAAGACGATTTTACTGCATATTGCCATAATGTTTCACCTAAGATGCGTTAGTCGGTGTGCAAAGTAACTAAAATTTATCTTCAAATTAGCAGTGCTTCAATGATCAGCGTATTCTTTCACTCCCACTAAAAAAAATATTTCTTTTTCCTCTGTGGGGACTTGCTGCGTGGCATCAGCGAAATATATTTGCTGCCACGCAGCCTAGGATAGTAAAAGCAACTTTGATTGGCATTCCATTCTGTGTTAAAATTACCGTCCCAATGTTAGCCCCAATGCTAATTGGATAAGAACTTTCCGATGATGTGGTTGTTTCATAACATTTTATTATTGGTCGAATCTCTTCCCAAAAATTACTACTATTCAATGGGATCACTCATCCCATTATTATCAAGTTGCCGAAACTGAATCTCTTGGTTAGAGGGATTCCATCGCCATTGAATCCTTTACCGTGATATAAACTCACACATCATTTTGATAACCTATTGTGTTAATTTAATTCTATTCTCTCTATTACGCTCCTCCAACTATTTTAAACTTTTAAATTCCATATTAAATATTTATGATGTCTAACTTTCTTTTTCATATGTTTTATTTTAAAAAAAAAAATTAAATTATATATGTAACATACAGTAACAAGTATTACTAACAATACAATATAACCAACCGAGCTGGACAATCACTCACATATCTTTAGTTCCTATCAGATTTAACTTTCAGATACCGTGGTGAATGTTTATTTAGAAGTTGATATGAAAGCGAAGTGTTAGAGCAATGTTTAACAGACAAAACGCACGGAGTTTAGAATCACTACGCAGCAAATTTTCTAAATTATTGCACATATTTATTTTTTTTAAACATTGTACTCGGACAAACGAATCATAAACTAAGAGGAAACATTGCATGATAGGGAAAAGATTTCTCCAAATGGAGAAAATAGCAATTATCAACATTTTAAACAGTGACCTGTCTATAGTTGAAAACCAAAATAAGGGTTTATAATTAAGCGCCAAAATATTATATTTTCGAATATTAAATCGTTGATCATTTAATCGTTATTTTTTGACCATGTAAAATTATTAACGATTAATCAAGAAATTCATCGTTAATTTCTGCAGCCCAGAGTATATCGATTAATAGAAATTTAATCAATTACTGTGGAAAAATTACCGAACAATTAATTAATAATTTAATTAAGCTAAAAAAAAGATGTATAACGTCATTAAACTGTAAATTTCAAGGGAAGTAACAAAAACAGGCAATCAGCATTTATAAAATTTGAATATAAGAGCTTGTTTTAAAGTTTACATTGTCAATTTATATTTAAAGAGAAGTCTGTACGTAAAAAGAGCAAACTGGTATTAGTCTAATATTTAATAATTAATCATACATAAATAAATCGGAAAATTGTTTTTAAACTACCTCTTCAAGTTTAATTGATTTTTTATCGATTAAAACTATTTCAACCTGTAACATTTTTTACCGATTGATCGAGAAATTAATCACTGATTTCCGCAGCTCTAATATATATATATACATATATATACCAGGAGTCATTAAAAATATACACTTTTAAAATGATAAGAATATCACTTATTATTATACAGCGAGCTATCGAATTATGTTCTTTTTCTACATTTAAATGCAATTTCTCTCTTCAAATTTTAATCCGACTTAGAAAATCAGAAATGAAGAAGAAAATTTGATTGTTTTGAGCACAATTGTCTTTAATTTGAACATTTTCGATGATTGTCTATGTTCTACAAATGTATATGATTATGTTATGAATGAAACTTTTGATTAGTACTATTGTTGTTGGACTTGTGACCATCTAAGGAGTGTATACATTTTATTTACTATTATTCCTCTCTGTCTCTACCTCAATATATATATATATATATAATATATATATGTATATATAATATATTATTTTCCAAATAATATTTTCGAATAAATGTTATTTTTAAATATGATTCTCAGTAGTTAACATGTGGTGAGAAATGAAGTTATTTAAACTTCTCAGATCTCCTTATTATATGTAATTCTGTTGATTTTGTTTTTCACAGTCCTGATACACATATATAAATTACATGTTTCCATGAAGTCCTTTCCACTGATTCTCCTTAAAAAAAGTTTAACGGTGAATGACATTTAATTCAATATATGTATCAATTTCTCGAATTACTTTATCATTTTATTTTTAAAAATCAAAGCTGACGAATTAGCCTAAACAATACGCTTTTCATGGCAATCTCAAGCAGTCATTAAACATTTGCGCTACAGATTAAAATGATAATTGCTAAAGCCTAAAGAATCATCCACAAATTTATGCAGCAAATTAACAATTATATCTTCAGACATGAAGCTTTGTTAAACTATGTTTTCTTTATTTTACATGACCAATAGAAGTTTATTTTGAATATTAATTTTTCCCTGTGAAGAAAAACTTACTAAAGAAATTTATTTTAATTTTTTGAAAATAATTATTCGGCTAATTGCTAGTTGGCACGTTATGCATATACATCATATATTGCACGAATAAATATAATCAAAGATAAACATTTAACTTACACAATAATATTGCGGTCTGCTTTTCTCACAGTCTCTATTACCAAATATCAATGGGAATATAACCCAACAAAAAGAACAATTATTAACAGAAAATTTACATTATTTTCTTTATTTCAAAGCCGTTTAAATTATGCATACCTAATCTATTAGAGCTTTACTATGCATTGTATCAGTATGGCATTGATAAAAAGCATGCGGTGTGAAATGTTTGTAAAATATTGCATTTAGGTTGAGAGAGAGAGAAAGAGAGAGAGAGAGAGAGGGCTAGAGACAAAGAAATAGTAAGAGAAAAAAAGCGTATTCTTTGTTAAAACATGTGACATTTCTAATTTGAACTATTTTTTTATTCTTATACATCTTCACCACATAAAGTGATTTTTTGCATTAAACTTGACACAATGAAAACTTAGCTGAGTATTTTACATGTAAGCAAGCGAATTTTAAAACATTTTCAAATAATTAATTTTAAAAAGAAATTATAATAAAAAAATAATTTTCAAGGATTTCGATTCACTTTATTTAACACTAATTTTAGAAAGTTGTTAAATTTGTTTCTTTTTTCATAATCTGATTTTATTTAAGAAATACACTTTAAGTACTATACATAAATCAACATATATATATATATATATGTATATATAAACATGTCGTTCGTCGGTGGAGTCGACGAGGACCACTCTAGTCATCCGGGGGTTGCTGGGACTAATTTTGCCTATGTGTGCGCAGATGGCTGACGAGACTGAGCCTTGCATGGAAGGTTCGAGAACAGAAAAGACATGGGACGAATGGGTTGTCTCCTGGTGGGTTGACAGCTCGGTCCATGTTTCGTAAGCCTAAAGCATTGAAGGGAGCACCACTACCTTTATAGTTTCATTTTTATCTGGATGGTTATGTCTTTTCTGTTCCAGACATTGGGGTACATCCTGCCAAAACTGTAGCTGACCCTGGTAATTCTAACATTGACTTTGTCAACGACGGTGACATTTTGAGATAAGCCTGATTGCAGTCCTACCCCTCATTTTGTTTTCTGACATTTTGAGGTAGTGTGCTTTCTAGGTATATGAAGCGTTTCACGGCGTTTAGTTTCTTGTTGTTGAAAGTGATGTTGGGCTCAACATAAGGCTTTCCAGGCGCGGGTGGATAAAGGACTTCAGTCTTCTTTGTGCTTATTCTCAGCCCAAAGTTAGTCCATGCGCTGAAGAACAAATTTACACTGCGTTTCATGTCATCCCTAGAAGCAGCATTGAGGGCACAATCGGCAGAAAATAGCAGGTCCCTGATTGTGTCTGTCCTGAGCTGTACGGTACCTCAGTAGGACATTAACAATCTCATTTCTGAAGGTTTCTGACTGCATGGCAGCAACATGATGCTAAACATACACACATACACATACATATTTACATACATAGATGCATATATATATATATATATATATATATATATACCGAGATACATACTTACATTCACATGTATTTACATACATCCAAACATATGGAGAAAATAATTTATTAAAAAATAATATATAAAGAAGATCTGCAGGCATGAAGAGAAATTTTTTTTTTTGTCTTTGTAATAATGAACAGGCTGCTACCTACTGCTGTAAGTCTCTTATGAAGTGTAAAGCATTTACTTTTAGAACGTTTTTTTGGCAACCGTGGTTTCCCCCACCATGATTTAGCTCGATAAGACGAGCCTTTAAATGTGGTTGGCTTGTGTAAATACTTAAAAGTCCTTCCCTAAAATACTTTGGTATCTAAAAAGTGTTCTTTATATTCAGATGTTTAACTCTCTTCTAAGCCCCTTGGTGTCAAAGGCATGTAACTGCGGTATTGCGTCTGAGTAAAATACACTGGGTTTTTAAATAATGTTTTGATGTGATTGAACAAAGGTACTGATAAAGGAAATCTGTGACTATGAAAGGATTTTCCCATGGTGGAAACTGGGTAGAGAATACACGCAATATAAGGAGTGTGTTGTAAATGGAGAGATTGCGTGTTGAAGTCGCTATGGGGATGGTGAATGTATCGTAGAGAGAGGGACAAAGTGAGGCGGAACAACGAAGGATCTTTTTCAATGTGTACATATACATACATATTTAATGGTTCTATGCATTTTAGATTATGAGCAATGCGTGAAATATAATTAAACATTTGAACTAAATTGATAGATTATTCCTAGATATCCGGCATCCTTCCGGCATCCTTCCGTCTCGCGAGACGATGGTGCATCACCGTTGGGTTGGGTTGCATTTCCTCGAGTGACTGTGCAGTCCTATCCTTGAGTGACAGTCTTTGCCACAGTTTTTACACACGAGTTCTGTGCTTCCAAATGTTTTGGCCTTTCTCCTAGCTCTTCTGTCTGCAGCCTCCTCCATTTTCGCTCCTCGGCTACTATGACGCCCTCTTTGACAACTGTGCGCCACGTAGATCGGTCTTCTGCCTTACACTCCCAGTCACTTGTATGTATTTTGGCTGCTTTCATGTCCCTTTGACAGACATCTTTAAATCGCAAGCGTGGGCGACCTGTTTTCCTCTTTCCTGAAGCAAGTTCACCATATAGGAGGTCCTTCGGGATGCGGCCGGGGCTCATTCTTTTGACATGTCCTAGCCACCTCAGGCGTCTTTCACTAAGAATTGAGAACATGCTTTGGGTATTGGCACGCGTTAGTACATCACTATTAGGCACTTTTTCTTGCCATTTAATACCAAGGATGCGGCGCAAGCATCTCAAATGGAAGCTGTTAAGCTTACGCTCTTGTGATGTATAAGTGGTCCATGTCTCGCTCCCATATAGTAGTGTACTGATGACACAGGCTCGATAGACGCACAGTTTGGTTTTCTCCGTTAGCTTGGTGTTTTGCCAGACCCGCTTATTTAGTTTAGCCATTGTTGCGGCTGCCTTGCCAATTCTGCTGTTTATTTCTTCTTCAATGGACAGTGTATTGGAGACCTTGGATCCCAAGTAGGTGAAGCTGTCCACAACCTCCAAGTTTTCATTATCGATATTTATGGTAGGAGGAGGTCGAGTGTCTTGGGCCATGATGTTTGTCTTTTTCAAGCTGATTTGCAGACCATTCCTAGATATTTCTGACTTAAAACGTTTGTAATTTGTTAGCTGATCAAACAAAAGTTCTTTTGGAACTGTTAAAGTCTTGTTGATTTCTGTGGTTTCGGGGTAGGGGTGGGTTTATGATCATATTAAACAATGAACTAGTGACACTTACAAAAGAAGACATAAGTAGATAATTATAGACATATTTTGTGAATGATAGTAAAAAAATAAGAAATAAATACAGGATGACCCGCGGCTCAGCATACGCGGCAGATTTGTTCATCACAGATAATGTAAAAATACAGAGATATGGGGTTTGGTGTGCAAACAGAAACAAACAGCATCAAGAATTAATGAAAAAACTATGAATAAACGTGAAGACGTGTGCACAGTGGTTGTTGTTACCAGTGGCGTTACTAGGGGGTAGCGGAGGGGGCGGGCTGCCCCGGGTGACACCATCAGGGGTGACACCAGACCGTAAAATTCTATATATTCCCGTTATTTGGCTCTGGAAAACTCGGAGGATTTTTATGGGTTAAATTATGAGGGGATGACACCATGAGCTACCACCCCGGGTGACACCATGAGCTACCGCCCCGGGTGACACTAACCCTAGTTACGCCTCTAATTGTTACCAACCCCGAAACTGCAACCATCCTTTGCAACCCATTAACTTTAATTTTCAAATTGTAGGGTTCATCATGTACGAAAAAAAACTGGGAAAAGTAAAGGCGGAAAACTATCTTTTAATTTTCTGTAAAAAAATTATTCAGGGAATTGCTGCCAGGAATATCAGTGTGCAATGCGGACATGATAACCATTTCAATGTGAATCATGTTATTATATGAAGGAAAACCCCATTGATTGCAAGAAGCTTCGTTGCCACAAACCCCATTGATTTTTTATCATTTCATTCACTTTCCCGATGTAAATTTCAACCATGCTCATTCATCATGTGCATTTGCATATGGTCAGTACACGAATTATATTTAAATATATTCAGAATTACAATAGAAAAAGACGAAAAAAAAAGATGAGGGTAATCTGATGGTTACGAAAACTCAGTCACTCAACATAAGCTTTTACAGTTATTTAGGTTTATACAATATTTTATTGCTATGAAAACACTACAACATAAACCCATCAGTGCGAGATTACCCATAACAGACTTACGAACTTAGCTAAGAAGACTCTGAAACAAAGGCCACACGCATAGTCACCACGTCCTTCAGCTTTTACTCTCCCGCATCTCTAGCCCCGCCTTACAATCTCCTCCAAATTAATATTTCACTCTTCATCAATTATCTCCCCACCTCACTGCCCCACACTCGAGATTCTCATCTCAACATTCGTGTGTATAATTCAGGTTTTCTAAAAGGCATATGCAATTAGTTATTGGATTAATGAATGTAAGCATTGTCTGTCTGGTTATAACAAACATTGGCATATTTTGATAGCAATAGTTGTGTTAAAGTCTTGTGAGTTATTATCTAGGTATAATGTTTTCCTTTTCTTTTTTATTATTATTTAAATATAATTTTGGGCAACTATTTGCATACAATGCCAATTACTTTTAATGAGTTAATAACTTTGATATTTCTACTCAAAATGTATTATTTGATTATTATTTTTCAGTGATCTCATTCTACTAGAAGAAAGTGCATTTGTGGACTATGTCATAAATATTTCATATTATTAACAGTTTGATCACATAAAAAAAAATATTTTAAAAAAAATTCATCACTAATTCTACAGCTTTCCGTGAAAGTATAAGCATGAAACTTAACGAAATCTTGATGGAAACAGAAGAAAATAAACACATAAATTGTCACACATGGGGCCGAGGACCCAAATGTAGTTTTTCCACATTTAAGGTTCATAAAAAATTTACTTAAACTTTGAGAATTGTCTAAATGAATGGATATTGACCCAATTTTGTATCCACAAACTTAACGAAGTGTATTGCAATTATATGGGGCAATTAACGACTATTGTCCTAAATCATTTTACCCTCTAAGCAAATAATTCTGTATTACCTATTCCATTTTACTCAATATGATCATTGTTGAAAAATATATCGATCATAATGCAGAATAAAATAAATAGGTGTTTTGAAATTTTCACATTTGTATAGCTTTGCGTAAAGGTTGGGACCACTTATATTATGTTTTTTTAAAAATATAAAATGTATAAATCATAATTTACTCAACCGATCACCTTGAAAGTTAAGGAAGTTGTCGAGTACGGTCCACAAGAATGTATGACATAACATTTTTTTAAAAACTTAATTAGAAATTTATATTCCTCATTATTTTTATTATTACGATTATTATTATTTAAATTTTAAAATTGACACGTATTTACACATTTCTTTATAGAGATCAAACTTAAAATGAGCATTCTTATAAACTTTATAAATTTTTTTTATTTTCGGCTTGGGGACCTTAATGTAATTCTTTTTTTCCCATTTTGATACTGCACATCTTTTAAAAATGTTATATAACAAGTAGCCTATTTTCGTCATGATAGAGATTGAAAGTAGGATGTGTTTTTCTAGGGCTAAGGAAATTAACGATTAAATAATCGATTAATAACTTTAAAAATCTAATTGACTAAAGTACAGTTTTATTGATCGACAAAATTTGGAGAAAATATTAATAGTGTTTTTTTTTTCTTTTTTAATTATTAATAATAAGTAATTAACAATTAATAATAAATAACAATAGTTTGTTACTTACATACTTTTCAGGCATATTAAGATTATTCGTTTAGACGTGCAAACGTAAAATAATTACGCTTAATGACATCGCTTGTAAAGTTAAGCTATTACGCTAAAATTTTAGAAAACTGTTACCGTATATATTATTTCTGAAGCCGACTTTTTTCGACAAAATCTAGGGGAAAAGCTGGGGGTCGGGTTTATGAGCGGGTTGTAGGTGATGTCTGCATATAAAAATACTATAATGTATATAGAATATCAGTGCTGTTATTTTAAATCATAATGTCCTTTCCTACATTCTCCAAGATTCTACTTCTCTAGCAGAAACTATAATATAGTATTAAACATCTGTACTTACCTTATGTAAACATTTTATTTATTTTTGTGAATGTTTTATTAAATTGTACAATTTTTGTTTTTCAACAACGAACTTATAATATGCGCTTATGCCACAGTTTACAGATGATTTTTTTTTTTTAAATACCGGTTACTTTTGCTTAAGAGAAAGCACAAAGACAAAGATAGGCAGTACAAAGTAAACGATCATAATGCCCAATTTAGCTTGTTTTAAAATAAAATTTGAACCATTTTGTTTAAGTTGTCTTATTATTTTTTGGATGTCGGTTTGAGAGCGAATTATACATTATTAATGCTTTTCTCCTCGAAAAGAGGGGAAGTGGGTCGGCTTAAGCTCCACTTGTGATGCATGTCGTATACCACGTTACATTTCCTGATCATGACTGGGTTGTAGCATCTAGACACAAACTCATACCATCTGTTTATGCTGAAATAAAAAAAAATATGGTTAAGGTCAACTCGAAGCTGTAACATTTCTAGACCCAAATTACATAGCCATCAGATCAGGCCAGTATTGCTTATCATCAGCTTATAGCCATGGAATGGGCTATAAAAGGCTACTCGAATTGGAAGCGTTTGTATTTTTACAAAGGATCCAATCAACATTATGATAAAATCGATTATTATTATGTCTGTGGAAGGTGGACCTAATGAAAATACAAGGTATATTAAAAATTTATTGATGTGGCCATCAATCATTTTGTGAAGCACGGCTTCCTTCCGTCTCGCGAGACGATGGTGCATCACCATTGGGTTGGGTTCCATTTTCATGAGTGGCTGTGGAGTCCTATCCTTGAGTGACAGTCTTTACCACAGTTTTTACACAATTAATTCACCTGGTAGAAGTGCGTTAAATCGAGTAGAAAGGCCAATGGCTCCTCCGAGTCGAGAATTGTCTGGACTAATTTTGCAACATGAACATTTTGGACAAACAAAGTTGAACAATTGATGACGAGTTTTAAAATTTTAAACTTCAAATATACTGGCGGAACAATGTCAGAAATATGGAATAAAGTAAGCATAGACACTTTTCCAACAGTGGCAGAATATATTGTGCATGTTTAATCTGAGCTTGAGGTTGAAGATCAAGTTTATTGCCCAAACATGTAAGGAAAACACAGAACTCTCTACAAAATGTCAAATGATGTGATTTAACGCTTCGCAAACCGATTAGAAACTCGTACTTTGGAATTACTGCTGATCTATTTATATCCCCGCTAATTCAAATCTGCCAAACGAATGAAGGCCTTAAAGCACCGGACGTATATGATATAAACTCATTTAGATCTCCATTTCCTTTCTTCAATCAGAGTGTAAAAGTTGAAAACATTACCATGATCAGCAAACGCATTCACAATTTTTCCACATGATATACATTGTTCATTCATTCAGTTGCTAATGTTTGAATGTATTCGTAAAATGTTTCACCTTTATGTTATTTCCCAAGCCATCTTTAAAAAGCCCGTTCAACTGCACCAAAACTTCCAACACTGCGTGACAGGGCCCTGTCAAGTACTATATACACCACAGAGCAGGGAATTATTCCAATGCAAGATGCAGCCAAAAGACAGAGAGAGCTGATGGATATTATTGCATATGGAGAGATGTTCAGTGTAGAATGGCTAGATGAATAAAATGTTGGCTTGTCTTGAATTTCGGTTCCACAAGAAATTTTTTAGCCAGAACCTATGGCAATAAGAACACTTGGGGAAAATTGGACATCTCCATGGCAAGATAAAGAGGCTGATATATAGGGTTTGGATTTTTTTTAAAAATATGTTTCATATATAAATTAAAGGTGTCTTTGTAGCTTAGCTTTTTATTTTCATTTGTGCTTGAAATTAGAACACGTCTTTGTAAATATTTAAATAGTTTTTAAAATGTAAATGGTGATATTGATTTGAAATATGATCACAATTTAATGATTTTACGCAAATAAGCCCTAGATTTTCCACATGTAAACTTTTTTTATTTGAAATCAAAAACTTTTTTTCCATTCAAACAATTAATGCTTTAAAGTCATAGGCAAGCCATATTTATATAAAGGGAATTGTTTTATTCAACATAATATGTAATTCGGCATCCTTCCGTGTCGCGAGACGATGGTGCATCACCGTTGGGTTGGGTTGCATTTTCTCGAGTGGCTGTGCAGTCCTATCCTTGAGTGACAGTCTTTGCCATAGTTTTTACACACGAGTTCTGTGCTTCCAAATGTTTTGGCCTTTCTCCTAGCTCTTCTGTCTGCAGCCTCCTCCATTCTTCGCTCCTCGGCTACTATGACGCCCTCTTTGACAACTGTGCGCCACATAGATCGGTCTTCTGCCTTACACTCCCAGTCACAACATAATATGATGCCAATGGCAAAAATATTCTTAAAAGTTAGACATATCCATTTATTCATATCCATTCATACATTAATTTAAACAAGCTAATTATTTAAAAACAAAAGTCCTCCTACAAATGCTCTCCATTCAAAATATTACAAGAAAGTTTTACATTTAGATTAATGTTAGTGATTTTATAAGCAATCTGAAATCATTCAACCAAGAACTGTTTTCTTATTTTATAAATATTGCTACTCTCTAGCAGCACATGGTCTATACATTTTTAAATGAGAATAGGTACTTATGTAGTATAAATGTACATGTAACTAGAGAGAAATTAGAAAATCTCAGCTTAAAAAAATATTCCTTCATTTTCAACACAAAGAAGACCAAAGTGAGCAATTTTATAATACATGTTTGAATGAATGGAAAATGAACACTGCAGCAATAAATCATTCATACAAATTTGCAAAGTTTCAAAGAGTTATTTCAAAGAGTCAATATCATAGACTAGAAACTCGAGTTTTGTTTTAAACTATTCCCTGATTACTTAGTTTCTTTATATAAAATAGATCTTATTGCCTTTCTTTTGTTAGAAAAAACATCAAGCAATTAAGTCTATGAACTTCAGTACGTGCAGTCAATTGCCCCACTGGGCCTAATACCCCTATGTGCATGTGTAAAGCTTTACACTAATGTGTATGTTTATACATTTTTGCAAACCATATAATTAGTTTTCTGTTTAGAGTAAGCTTTCTTAGTTTTGAATTTAACATATGTCATAAATTAAACGTTTATTAAAGTTTTTTTTTTAAAAATAATTTCATTATATTTTTTGAATTTATATATTTATATTTTTTTATTATATGTTTATGAAGG
>MUZC01001352.1:379870-392325 GCA_002072015.1 Radix auricularia
GGGGGGGGTCTCTGAAAGTTTGACAAGTTGTTGACAGGGGGAGGTAAAAATCGCAAACACATTGATGACGTAATTTAAGGACATCCCATTATTATTATTGAACCGTAAACTAAATGAATTGTGTGCTTATTATCTTTGCCTAATATTTTTATAACTCAAGGAAATTTCTAAAAGAAAGTTTAGGTATTTCATTGTATTCTAGATATTTTCATGTGTGTGTGTGAGTGTTTGTTTGCTCTTTCTCAGCGGCGTAGTGTGGGTATGTGCCGCCTGGGGCAGAACCAAATTCCCCCCCCCCCCGAAAATAATATGTTAACTCTTAAAAGTTAATTGCAATATGATGAGGTTTTTGGGGAGCTGAACCTTTGCAGCTAGCCTCTGAGGGCTTAATTAGCGCACACGCCTTGTGTCGTCCTGATCCCGTTCACCGACACACAGGGGAGGGGAGGGTCCGTAGTCCTCACGCTTAGACTATTGTTAAAGTATTCCAGCCATAGTTATGAATGAAATGGGCTCGATATAGTACGTTTCGTTTTCCCGATCAGCGTATGTTTCCACACACTCACATTGACCAAGGAACTAGACTGTTCAGTGTTGCGTTCTGGGTTCTGGATATAATCTTTTAAAGACAGACTCTTGTCAAATATAATATGTTCTTTATTGTGGTAGAAATACACGTATAATAAATCCTTCACTATCTGCATTACACTGAAGTCAATACAGCCACCCAGACATCCAATTATAGGCATACAGGCTCCGGTGGTCACAATGTTCGAGCAACCTCGATAAAACAATGTCTCACAAGCACAGCCCTTGCCTAACGTCCAGCGCACATACTAACTCTGACCTCCACTCGACTCTCTGACGTTTACTCGACTCCCTGGACACCCGCACACCACACTATTTATAGCCCCTGTGCGAACCCCCAAAAAGTCATGGCATGACACTCAAAATGTCCGTTTATCTGAACACAATTCATAACATTTTCACCACAACTCACAACAACTCAGTGACAGTGATTCTCATACCTTGACATTCAGTCGAAAGCTTTTCACGACGCCACTCATACATGGTTTTGTGTGTCAGTTGCATTAAACAAGGAATCCTTACAGACATATTTGGTTGTTTTGTTCACAAGGGTTGTTAGTTTAGGGTGCAGCCGGATCCACCCCTTACTCACAATCCGTGCCGGTAGAGGTCAACACTTTCCGGATCTCAGCAGCCACCTAAGTGACGTGATACGGCGTTTTTGACACGACTACATTGGTTTTTTTGACTTCCTAAAACAAAATACCAACAAGTTTGGGCGAGATTCAATGTGAACTCAACGTTTCTCTTACAAAGGCCGACCACCATAAGATATAAACTGATATCAAGGATATCCTGCACTAAAAATAATGTATAAATGACCTCATTCCTGTTCGGCTGTTGCAATGGCTAAGCAGGTTACATTCTTCTGCTGCATACCAGGACAGACAAGGTAAATATACAACTGATATAGCAAGTGAAATAACGCTGTCCAAGCTTAAACAAGGAGAAGACAGAATAAAGATTCGTATTTTTCCGTTAATAATTAAATTCTAAATTTGAAAAAGAAAGTGACGAGCTGACTAACGAAAACAATGGGGGTGAGACTGCAATCAGGCTTATAAAGTATGTAAAAAGAAAAGACGTAGACAGGGAAAGGGTTAGCCAGACAGGAAGTAAAAAAACAACTCCTCAGCTTTCCCTCTATCTAACCACGGAAATGAACAAATGGCTGCTTGATAGAACAGCGTATGAGACGAATTCTACCTGTTCATAATATTTTTAAGGGATAGAAAATTTCCTAATGCGCCATTATATGGGCTGATAGTTTTAGAACACTCAATGACAAAAATAATTAATTTATGCTATATCATTTAAAACGAATAAACGTGTGATTTTTAAAAATTCATTTTGCTTTTTTTCTCACTTGTCTGCAAAAAAATATTTTAACAAAGCGCTGATTTTGAAGCCCATCAGAAAACAATACGTGACATTTCAAATTATAATTGAGACTGCAATAACAATTTGTCAAGGTTAAAACTGCAAATTCATTTGGTGAGGTGTTCGTAAAAGGAATAAGTAAGGATGTGTGTTTGGCATTGTTAGTTGAAACTGCTGCAATGTAAGAGGTCAAAGTGCAGCTTTATGATTCCACAGTCATTACTAATACTCATCAAATTTTCTGTAGAATAAAACAAATACTTCGAAATGGATATGACAGCAATATAGTCATTTTAATTAGTTTAAAATTTCCTTGCAATTATTTCTGCATTTCTGCTCTACAATTATAGACACATCAGATGACAAAAAACGAACGCTATACGCATGGAAGTCTGCAGTATTGGCAGATTGTTTCAGTATGTTTACAATTTTGCAGTAAGTATCAATAGCGCACATAAAGAGCGTAAAGTTGAATTTCTGCAACAATTCATCAAATAATTCTTGACAAAGCTAGAATACATTCCATGTAAAGATAGAGCATAAAACTTTGATTTGACCGTATCTTTTAATGGCACGTTGCTGGATTTTTCTGCAGATAAGCGGTTTAAAATTTATTTCCGAATTATAAACTTTATTTCGTTCTTTTGAGTTCCTGCGAGTGCTGAATATCCGAGGTTTCCTAAACTGCCCCCAAGGCTCCTCTTTTTTACCCTATTTGTTACTCAAGTAAAAATAACTGAAACTGGTTTTTCCAAAGTTAAGACGAACACCAGACAATCCGGAAGCTGTTCAAACAATCACAGGTAAAGATATTATTTAGCTAGTGTTGCTGAATTATTGGATTTTCCCAATATTATTTTACAGTGCCTTCACTTCATACCAAATGTATATAGTGAAGTATTTTTTTAAAAATATAATATTGTCGATAAAACCATTCAACAGGAACAGTACCACAATATTTTAAAATATATAACACAAGTAGCAAAGTTAAGTAAGTGTTAGTCTATGATTCTTTACGGTTAAAAATCATTTAGTGTAAATATACCGAATGTCATTTTATATTACGGAAATAAAGCACATTTGTTCATCTGGAAAAATATTTCGTTTCACTAAAGACGTTTGTTATATATTTTTAGTTCAGAGGTTGGCAAACATGGGTAAATTTCCCCATTGAGGTAAAAAAAAAATTCAGGTGGTAAAACAGCTTTATTTCGGACATATAAAATGGAGTAAAGGACACCTAATTTTATGCTTGTAATAATATTAATTAATAAGTACCAATATTTTCAAAAAGCATGATTTGAAAATAAGATATTCCGGCAGTTGCAAGAAAGAAATATCCCAGAAATTGAAGTTTACCACTGCAGGATCCATGTATGAAGCTAAATGCAGTACCTTTGACAGCGAAAATTGTGAAAGACAAAACATATGTGGCTGAAACTGTCAGGGAACACGTACTTTCTAATATGTAAATGGCGAGCAAAATGTTTGCCAAACAGGATGATGAGACCACTGATGTAAGTAGTAATGCGCAGCTTGTGGTGTATGTTCCATACAGTGATTTACAAAGAAATGAAGATGAAAAGGACTTTTTGCTATCTTCGAACTGCGGTTTCAAGGAATTGATACATTTATACGCTCAAAAATATGCTTTCAAAGAATTAATTAGTAATTGGAAGACTGTATTTCTGTGCCTGTATGTGGTGTTCAAACTTTATTGTGCCTAGTTTTTATATTTTAAAAATTTATTTTTCTTTAAATTTATTGTATGGCTTTTACAAGAGAGAGATGAATCCCAAAATTAAATTTAACCAGAGTACGATCCATCGTAAGTCGAATCTTGTGAAGCATATAAAACCTGACTGGAGATCGCATTGCTGAATATACAATTACCTAGGTTCGTATGTATGGCAACTGTCAGTCTAGGTAAGACGATAGAATTATCTTTATTATTTGCAGCTCTTGGTTTAGCTGATGAGACCAATCCTTGAGCGGCATTTTTTTCTGCATTTTACACACACGAATGTAGTGGGGCAGTGTTGAAATGCCTTTCTCCTTGCTCTTTTTCCAATTGCTTCTTCCCTAGTTGGCTCCTCTGCCCTTAGTGATCCTTCTTTCACTATAGCACGCCATGTGGTCCTATCCTGAACAAAGTTTTCCCAGTTTTGTATGTCAGCGTTGGCTACTTTCATTTCTCTCCTGCATATGTCCGTGTATCTGAGACATGGCCCACCAACCGACCTTTTCCCTGTTGCCAGCTCGCTGTATAGCACATCTTTGGGAATGCTACCAGTTTGCATTCTCTTTGCGTGTCCAAGCCAGGGAGGCGTCTTTGGCTTAATATGGCTAGAATTCTGTCTAAGCAAGGACCTCTGTGTTGGGGACTTTCTCTTGCCATTTGATGTCAAGGATGCGGCGCAGGCATCTGAGGTGGAAGCTATTGAGCCTAGGTACAGTGGCTTTAAGGTGGTCCATGGGTCAAAAAAAAAATTTCTACATTTCTTAATTTAAAAAAGAAATAGCACATACTAATTGTAGTGTAATAGAAAGATAAAAAAGACAACAAAAAAATTATTACATTTTTATTTTTTATTTTTATTGCATAAAATAGTTTATATGCAACCAAAATTGACAGTCACGCACAAGCTATCAAAACTAATTTTGTTTTACAATAACATGTTCAAAATTTGCATGCAAAATAACAATGCTATTATAAATATAGTTACAAGGCTATTTTTAGCTTCACAATTATTCGAAGTTTATAAAATAATTTCAGAGTGCAGGCATAATTTTTTATAAAATAAATAGAGGGTAGCATCTGAATAAAAATTATATAAAAATTCCTGTCCCATAAATAAAAAAAAGAAACGTGTAACTTTGTTCAGACTAAACATGTTAAAAAGCATGGCAAATTTGAAGCCTGTAGCTCTAATACTTTTCCTGTCTTAACACTTTTTGTTCCTAAAAAAAATTTAAAATGGAAAGCTGAGAAAAACGACAAAAAAGATTTTACATGTCAATTTTTTAAAGTACAGTCTGTGTGGAAACTAAATGATGCTTACATAATGCACTCATACCATTTATGAATGAAATAAAAGTAAATAACCTTAGGTAGATAAGATATTTCATTAATTAGTACACATTTTCAAACAATAGGGCTCGTCATTCACAGAAATATGACCATAATTATAATATTCTAAAAAAAAATTCTAAGCCACATTTGTTAAAAAATTACTAACCAATGCATAGATAATATCAAAAGCAATAATCATACAAGCTTTAAAGAATAGAGATAGAATACTTTTCCTCCTGGTAAGTCTGATGTCACTGAAATTTGAAAAAGTCAAGAAAAACGCAAACGGAAAATGAAAATTATAAAATTAAAATATTTTGGGGTAGTTAAACACATTATTCATTAACGCAATTAAATTTAAAAACTGTGGAATAGGAAGATAAGATAAATGAACATTTGAAAATCATATAGGCCCAAGCATTGTATATGGTCAACATATAGAAGAAAGAAACTTTTGAAATGCCTATGTAAAAATTAAATCTCAAAGTATATAGAGAATATCTATCAATGCAAGGGGAAAGAACTAAAATAGAAGCAGGTAACAATAATCCTATGTCACATCTGGCAAAAGTGTATGAATGTGAAAATCCTTTCACAATAATAAATGAGGAATGGAAAGGTTTCAATACTAATATCAAAAGACACTATCACTTTGTAATATGGGTAACTGAAAAATGTGTAATGACAATGCATAAATGTGAGAAGAAATGCTAATAAATATAAATTATTTAAAATAATAAACTAAAATTCACATTATCCACTGATAGCCACAACAGCTTTTCCTCATACTTGTAGGTGCTACACTTAGGTCATGACGTACCGATCGAATGTCTTCTGGTGTTTATGAATTTACTAAGAACATTATAGGCCTATGCAAAACTTCCAAATAGGTGCATGTCCTGATCCAGTCACTAAAGGCTGTGAGCCACAGCTTCATTGCTTGCATTCAAAAGTTGCAGTTGCATACAACTGATGAGTAAAAAGATGAGGTGATGAAGACACAAATGCTGCATGAAAGTTGATAATTCAAGTACAGTTTGCGTTATTTCGCATGGTGAAGTGTCCCCCAGCATTCTGCCATGGAAAGTATTGAAATAGCGGCTGAAAGGCATCGATCTGCTTGAATGTTGAAGCAGAGAGCCCTTAGGCTTAGGAGTGAGATGTACCTTTGTGATGCCCAGTAATTTTTCAGTTCTTGAAGCTGATATGATGGAGAGTGGTCACTGTTCTTACCATGCAGTTTAAAATACAACACATAATGAAATACAATCATAAGATAAACATTTAATTAAAACACGTTTCTTATTCGGTATGAATTATAAGATATTTTTTAAACAAATATTTTCATTTACTATACACATAATAAGAATGACACATTTTAAGGTGTAAAAAAAAAGTTATTATATAATGCTGACATATTTGTAAAATTAAAAATTATTCATTTACCACAAGCCAATACCAAAAATGTTTCATTTCACTAAATATAAAAATACCCAAATAATATTAACATTTTTGATTATCTATTTTTCAGAAACTAACAAATGGGAAATAAATTACCAACCAGGCCAAAGAGACACAAACATGTCAAAAAAACGAAGATTTCTAATGAGCGCAATATCAACATTTTACTTCTTAATAAATCGACGTCACTTTACAACGCAACAAAAAATGGATCCATAAATGAAGTGTCTCTGCTCATTAAAAATGGAGCAGATGTAAATACAAAGGGAACATTAGGCTGGACGGCACTTCACATAGCATCTGAGAAAGGTCACAAAGATATAGCAGATCTACTTATTGAACATGGGGCTAATGTAAATGAAAGGTGGGATAATGGATGGACGGCCCTTTATATAGCATCACAGAACGGTCACTTGGATGTAGTCGCTTTGTTAATTGAAAACGGGGCTAATATAAACGAGAAGGTGAATGATGGATGGACAGCACTCCACATAGCATCCCTCAAAGGTCACAACAATGTAGCGTCTCTACTTATTCAAAATGGGGCAAATATAAATGATCATAAAAATTTTAATGAATTCACACCACTTTACATTGCATCCCAGAATGATCACAAAATTATTGTTGCTCAGCTTATTGAAAAGGGAGCTGATGTAAACGTGCAAGGGAAGAATGGAAGTACGGCACTTCACATAGCCTCCCAGAATGATCATGTAGATGTAGTGTCTCTGCTTATTGAAAATGGGGCAAATGTAAATACAAAGTGGAATGATGAATGGACAGCACTTTACATAGCATCGCAGAATGGCCTAAGAGATATAGTTTCTTTGCTTATTCAAAATGGAGCTAATGTAAATGAGGAGGTAAAAGACAGAAGGACTGCACTTTATGTAGCATATCAGAATCATCACAAAGATATTGTGACTTTATTGATAAAGAATGGAGCTAATGTAAATGAAATATGGGATGATGGATGGTCCGCTCTTTACTACGCATCCTATAATGGTCATAGAGATGTAGTGGATCTACTTATTGAAAAGGGAGCTAATGTAAATGTAAGACAAGATGATGGATGGACGGCTCTGTTTTTCGCATCTTACAATGGTCATAAAGATTTAGTGGCTCTGCTTATTGAAAAGGGAGCTAATGTAAATGACAGATTGGTTGATGGATGGACTGCTCTGTTATTCGCATCCTATAATGGTCATAAAGATGTAGTTGCCTTGCTTTTGGAAAATGGAGCTAATATAAATGTAAAAAAGAACGATGGGTGGTCGGCACTTCACGTCGCATCCTGCAACGGCCATAAAGACATTGTTCCTTTGCTTATTTTAAAAGGCGCTAATGTGAATGAGAAGACGGATGATGGATTGACAGCTCTATCTATAGCATCCACAAATGGACACAGAGAAATAGTGGCTTTCCTTATCATAAATTGGTCTTTTATAGATGACAAAAATAAAAAGGAAATTACCTCTCATAACATGACAATTGAAAACGGTTTTGTAAATAAAGAACCTCTTACTTTTCAAAATCGTTCTAACGATGATAAGATGAAAAATGATAGCCTGACGGAATTTGAAAAAGAATCCCAGTGTTTTCTCAAAGATTTAGAATGTAGCCAACCTATCTTTTGTTCACTGGAGTAAGTATTATGTTTTCTGAATGAAATACATAATTATAATTTTTATTTTAAAAAAATAAGAAAATTAAACGAAATAAACACGTTCATATGTATAAATAAACCTTAATTGGGTTGACCTATTGATGTTTTCAATACTTTTTTTTTCAGTTTTAATGTATGAAATATATTTTAAAAATATTTTTTAATCAGATAATATATTTTTAAATGTTCTCTTTCAGCTTCAATCTATCTTTTTGAGATATATATGTTATATTTCCTTGTAGACTAGCTAGGATGAAAAAACGTTATTATTTCAATACGAACAAGTCATTTAAAAATGAAAACTTTTAAAATCTCTTAATACTGCCTTCCTTAGTGTTCATTAATAATTTGTAACAAAACACGTATATGAACTAAATATTTAAATAATTAGTATTGTTCCTTCTCCACCTCATGCTCAGGAAATATTTGTCTTTGCAACAAGAAAAATTCCAAAAAATAAAGATATTGAAAAAGAAATTAATAAAAAAAATCAAATCAAACTCTTGTAAATCAGATGTTCATTCTCTAGATCGGGTTCTTTTATATTTTTACTTCATGAAATATGGCCCTCGGGGCAAAACGTTTGGACATCTCATTATATAAAATTTTATTTTTCCGCATATCAAGTCAAGCTATTCTTTCAAGTCTAGAGGCGCGTCTTGTGTCTTCAAACTGCCCCCGTATTATGTAAGTACTTTACATTAAGCCTTTGAAATGATTAAGCAATGAATATTTTTATTTTACACACACATACACTATAAAATAATCAAGTGAAAATAATTGAATCGACTATGTAAATTGACTTTCCGTTAATCTTAAGTTTATTTTATTACTTTTTTTTTTTTTTTTTTTTTTTTTTTTTTGTAGGCCATTAAATAGTTTAAATTTATGCTTAGATAATGAATATTCAACATGTTGTGTATACAATTTTTAAATTTAAACCATTTTTTAGTCTAACCTTACGACTAAACATTGACTATTAATTACCTTTAAATAAATGTACAGACGCAAAACTATTCGACTTTTTTATTATTATTTGTATAATTACTTGAACAGTACGAATGTGAAATAGACAATGACATCTTTATAAGTTGTTTATTTTTATTATTGCTAAGGAAGTCATATTATGTTTCCATCAAACTGAACATTCATTTTATTTTAAAACAACTTCTATTTTTTATATGAGTGACGAGAGCTTGTAATAGTGAATTATTTTTGTCAAATTTCTCTATAAAATTTTCATAGGTTCATTTTTAATACAATAATATCATGCTTCATTCCAAACAATTTTTTAAAAAAGCCTTTGAATTTAAATGCTTGCTGTAATTTAGGTGGTGTTACTTAGCACCATAAATTAATATAAATAAATTGTGGCAAATTTGTGTTTATTTCTCCGGGTAATTATTATGAAACCATGTACAATTGAAAGCTCAGAAACTGTTTAATAAATGTGTGTTTTTTTAAATTATTTTATTTACTTACAAAATAAAATGGTTTTATAACTACATATTAACTATAGGAATTATTTTTGTTAAATTTTTTATTCCATTCGATTAACTACTAAGATTTATAGAAAAAAACATGTTGAGGTTAATACTATAGAATTTGTATATGCTTTATTAGAGAAAAAAAAACGTTAAGTTTAAATTTAAACAAATAATTAATATTAGTTGTTACAAAAGTTAGGGAATGCACGTTTGTAAGTTTTTTTTTTTTTTTCTTTTGGATAAACTGCCCTACTTTTTTGAAACAGCCACATCTCCTGTTTAGTTGTTAAGGTAAACACTTAAATCTTGACATGTCTCTTCTGCATTCTTTCTTGTCAATTGAATGTAATGTCTTTTAATTTCAAAATTCGTAAACAACAACAGCAGATTCTAATTCAATGTAATCACCGGTGAAAAAATATGCAAACGTAAATGGTATTCAAACCTTTCAGAAAAGTAGCAGTTATAAGTCTTAACTTTTAAAGGAATATTTTTGTTTTTACGTTAATACAGTAGGTTAAAAACTCTTACAATCGAGAGACAAATTTGATATTTTGAATTGGTATCGAAACGCATAATTTTATCATTGACATTACCAATATTTATAAGTTTCATACGAATGAATGTTTTGGATATTAAAACTGGGTATGTATAGTTTATGATATGAAGTCACAGAAAAGTGAACGTTTCGGGCAAAAAATCTCACATAAAAAATAGACAAATCATTTTTTTAAAACTGATTGAAGTCTTATCCATACATTGTCACTTCATATAAAAATAGAAGCAATTGTAAAAGAAATTAAATATTCTTTTCTCTTCAGGCCTCAAATAGTAATTCAAAATGTGAACATTCAACATGTTGAAAATTTTGTCGGAGAAGGAACCATCAATGTGATACGAAGATGATCTCTCATATAGCCTGCCACCACACGAGGACAATCTCTCATATAGGCTGCCACCACACGAAGACAATCTCTTATATAGGCTGCCACCACAGAAAGACAATCTCTCATATAGGCTGCCAACACAGGAAGACAATCTCTTATATAGGCGGCTACCACAGGAAGACAATCTCTTATATAGGCTGCCACCACAGGAAGACAATCTCTCATATAGGCTGCCACCACAGAAAGACAATCTCTTATATAGGCTGCCACCACACGAAGACAATCTCTCGTGTAGCTTGTCACCACAGGAAGACAATCCCTCATATAGGCTGCCACCACAGGAAGACAATCTCTCATATAGGCTGCCACCACAGAAAGACAATGTCTTATATAGGCTGCCACCACAGGAAGACAATCCCTCATATAGGCTGCCAACACAGGAAGACAATCTCTCATATAGGCTGCCAACACAGGAAGACAATCTCTTATATAGGCTGCCAACACAGGAAGACAATCTCTTATATAGGCTGCCACCACAGGAAGACAATCTCTCATATAGGCTACCACCACAGGAAGACAATCTCTCATATAGGCGTCAACCACAGTAAGACAATCTCTCATATAGGCTACCACCACAGGAAGACAATCTCTTATATAGGCTACCACCACAGGAAGACAATCTCTCATATAGGCGTCAACCACAGTAAGACAATCTCTCATATAGGCTACCACCACAGGAAGACAATCTCTCATATAGGCTACCACCACACGAAGACAATCTCTTATATAGGCTGCCACCACAGGAAGACAATCTCTCATATAGGCTACCACCACAGTAAGACAATCTCTCATATAGGCTGTCACCACAGGAAGACAATCTCTTATATAGGCTGCCACCACAGGAAGACAATCTCTTATATAGGCTGCCACCACAGGAAGACAATCTCGACAATCTCTTATATAGGCTGCCACCACAGGAAGACAATCTCTTATATAGGCTGCCACCACAGGAAGACAATCTCTCATATCGGCTGCCACACAGAACAGGAAATTGTCATAATTATTACATAAACTTTTTTGTGATTTCACTTTACATCGCTGTAGTGTAACTTTTTATTTTTATTAATTGAGAATAATTTTGAAAGTCTAAAATCACAATTCATTATTTTTTCAAAACCTTTATCTATCTTTTTTTTTCATCATAAAATGAGGGCGACGCACGTTTTATTGTAAATGAAACTCGTACAATCTGCTAATCTTTAAATTCTTCAAACTGCCTATCATGTAACATTCAGTCATTACTATATCTTATCATCTTTGCTTAAATAAGTTAAACAATATGAATATACTAACTGATATAGATTCTATAGGGTAACTTTAGGGACTGAATATTGATCCCATTATGAATACCACACAGCACGATTTTGCTACATATTGGCACAATGTTTCACCTAAGATGCATTAGTCGGTGTGCAAAGTAACTTAAATTCGCCATTAAATTAGCAATGCACCAATGATCAGCGCATTCGTTCAATCCTACTAAAACATATATCTTGTTACTCTGTTGGGACTTGCTTCGTGGTAATCCTTAACTGCTGCGTGGCATCAGCGAGAAATATGCGCTGCTACGCAGGCTAGTATCTTCAAAAGAAACTTTGATTGACATTCCATTATGTGCTCGAATAACCTTCCTGATTTTACCCCATACTTTAATGGTATAAATAAATTTACTTTGATCTGGTTGTTTCAAAACATTTTATTATAGGTGGCGTCCCTTAACTAAAATAATTCTAATATTCAATGGAATCGCACACTGTATAAAAGGATTCCATCGCCATTGAACCTCTTACCGCGATATGAACTCAAACA
The DNA here is from genome assembly GCA_002072015.1 of Radix auricularia. Taxonomy (NCBI): domain Eukaryota; kingdom Metazoa; phylum Mollusca; class Gastropoda; family Lymnaeidae; genus Radix; species Radix auricularia. The sequence goes on from MUZC01001352.1 coordinate 392,282, forward strand.
TCAATTGTAATAACTTATTTTGATAATTTAATTATTTTCTTCTT
>MUZC01001352.1:395047-422633 GCA_002072015.1 Radix auricularia
ATATATATATATATATATATATGTATATATATATATATATAAATATATATAATATATGTGTGTGTGTGTGCATATATATTAGGGTTGCTAAAGCTTTTTATCAGTTAAATCATTTTAATCGATATAAATTTCTTATAAATTAAAGTTATGCTTTAAACAATTTTTTCGATTTTTTCAAAGGTTTGTGTGACTAACATTTACATTAATATTATTGAGTCACACATTGTTTGAGCGTAAATGGCAAAGACTGTAGTAATATCATTACGCTTGTTTTAAACTCAATAATATTTCATATATAGGTTTAGTAAGACAAGTTGTTGATTGTGGGCATTCTAGAATAGAGGCATATTTAATTAACTTAATTACTTAGTTTGCAGCTTTTTGTGTTCTAAACCTTCAAACATAACTTTTTAATATTAATTACATAGCATCGTATTCAAATGAAATCAAAGCATAAAGAGAAAAACCACGAATTTACTTTATAGAGACTACCTTTACTATTTTCAAACGAAAAAAAACGATCTGTAGCGTCTTTTGTGGTATTTAATAATGTAAAAACGCAATGTCCAAATAAACAAATTAAGAATTATTAAAGAGATAAGTAATCAAAATAAAAGGATTCATTGAACATTATTTAAAAAATATATTGGCTAAAAATAACACACACACACATTTTAAACAATGAAATAAAATGGCTGATATGAAAATTAATTTTTTAAAAATTGAAACACAAAATTCCAATCTTTAAATTACAACTCTATTGTCGAAACAATGAAAAAAGTCTGAGAAACATTTCTCCTTCTTACTGCTATACACGTCATATATTGTAAATAAGTTATTATGATTGAAATTTCTACATTTACCAGGTAATTGAATTATTTGTAGATAACTAAAAAAATTAAGCACCATAAAAAACTGTAATTATCATTAAATTTCATCATTGTAATGTTATTTTATTTTATATAAGTAAAATGAGAGTTATCGAATCAGACATTAAAAAAAACATACGTAAAATTGCAGTCTTGTTAAATTTAAAAAAAAATATTAACATACCTTCAAATAACACAAATATTCATTCATCCTCACATTCATATACGTTTTACTACACAAATTTAACTTCAGATTTTTACATAGGACATTTTAAAGAACTATTAAGAAAAACTAAAGGCAGCTGTATATCCAATATCTTTCTGATTCTGAAATACAAAGAGTAAAAACAAAACTAGGAACACTTATGAATAATTCCAATTATTCGTAAAACTTAACAAGTGATAAGAAGGAAGTCATAATTCAATAATACAATTAACTGCACAATGTTTATAAAATTATTACACATTCACAGTTAATGCTATACAATCAATTGGAGACTTAAATGCTCACACATTATTTTGTGGTCGTGTTCAGCTTTCTTCTTTTCCCACTGACCTTTCCTGGTGTCTTCTTTCTTTTAGTTCCTACCTGAATGATTTTTTTAATGTTTCCTTTTCCGACAAAGTTCTCAACCCTTCCAATGTTAACATGTTTGATACTGAGAAAAAGGAAAATCGTATTGAAAAGTAATATCCGTTTTACGAGATATATTTTAAAAGAGTAATTTGTTTCTTTGTTAAACGACTACTGTGTGTGTGTGTGTTCCTACGTACACTGAAATTCGGGTTACGAAATTTTTAAAAAACGGATTAGTGTCAAAACCCAAGGATCCCATGTTTAAGAGCTTATTTTTATTTATTTTTTCTAAATAAAAGACAGCATATAAATTCTTTCTAAATTCTTTTTTTTTTATATAAAGATTGCATTTTTTCGATATGTTCAGTTTCCAATATATTAAATATTTTCAAGTAAAATACTTTCAATCTAATTACAATTACTAATTTTACAAAACGCATCTCGTGGGGTTGTTTCCCGTTTCTTAAGTTGAAATGCCCAGTAATGAGAAGAATATGCTTGCAATGTTTTTTCAACTTACATTAAAGAAGTGCCTGTCCTTTTTCTACGTGCACAGAATCCAGTTTGTATTCGTTGTACTTTATCTGGTATCGCGAATGTATCTTCACTAAAAAAGGAACATTAAAAACGTGTTAGTTTAGTAGACATTTTATTGTCTTAACATTATATGAGCGTGTCAGTTGATTTGATTTTGTATGAATCTTGTGATTTTTATTGTGAAGTAAAATTGTGTGTGGTCGTTACCTCGGAGAGCCTGACTAAAAATGTAATATCCAGGTGATTAAAGGGGTAGTTGTTATACTGACCACTAGGTGTTAATGTCTTGTTTCTTCGGATAGACAGTAGCATGATAGACATTTAGAGTTTGTAAGATGTTTACCAAGTATCAATACCATTAATATTTCATAGAGTCATACATGTTGTCACAAGTACATACTTAATAACAACTTTTGATGTCAAAAGAACTAACTCCAAAATTATATTATAGTGTCAGATGGACCGACTCCAACTGCTTCAGTCACAGAAGCTTCTTCTTCTAAATTTTCATTTTGCCTTAGACTTCGTCTCTCAAGGCTTATTTCTGAGTAACCTTCTTCATATGTTGAGCAATGCCATACAACACAGTCCTCACATGGGACTCTTTTTTCCATAACCTCCCCGGCTATGCCCAGCATGGGACAGGACGTTAACGGGTGTAGTATTGTTTCAGGGGCTAGGCTGTAATGCAGGCAGTGCGAGTCCCTGTTTAGGGTAGCATTTTAAATTTTGAGCTATTTTGGCCATGCTCTGTTAGCTTTTTGATCAATAAGTGTTTATCTTTGCAATTCAAAATGCACCACTGATTTGATGGGCATGGACTGGGCACGTTAGCGAATATTTCCTTGTCAGTCACATTGTAGTCTCATTGATGTTACATTTTTTCCTGAAATTGTCTGTTAATCAGGTCTTTGCTCCGAGGTAATTGACTGGGACGTCTGGGTGACCGTGGGCTGCCCCGTTTTTGCCAGGGAGTCTACTTTCCCATTGCCGTCAAAATGCACTGTCAATATACCCCCGAGTCTTTCGAGCTTAATCACGTCTTCTAAGATGTCGTTAACCAATTGGTGCGCTACTTCTCATTTTTTAGGAGGTGGAGAACTGATTTCCAATCACAAAATACTGACAAATCTAACCTTTTTAGATCCAACCCCGTGAGTTTTTGGGCTCATTTTCTTTGGCCTCGTGCATAGCTTCAAGCTTTGCTTCTTAATTTGATGCCTGAAACTTTCTCGTTTGGTGGCCCACATTTTGGGTATCGTATGAATGCACAATATCCTACAGTTCCTACTCTCGAGCTTTTAGACCCATCCTTGAATACTTTCACGGGTTTTCCAGCGAAACCTTCAATATTGTTATGTCAGCAATTATGCTCACATATCATGCTTTATCATTCAAAGGGCAGTTAACAACAGGAATTTAAGAAGTCCTTCAACGTATACAAGATAGCCAGTGGACTATACACCAATTTCATAGTATAGTAGATCGTGACACTTATGCACATTATAGACAATGAAGTATATAATACATTCCCATAGACATGTCAGGATCGTGGTGAATGTGACACAGATTTTCAATTAGCTAAGTGTTTGTTATGGAAATTCGAGAGGTATTGTCAACCGAGAAAACATTAAAACAGTCGAACGATTTTTTAAAAAGAAATCAAGGAAGTTAAGAGTGTGTTGAGTATTTGGCAACATCAATTGAAGTGATATCTCTGTCTAGGAGTGTCCTCACAGATTAAATACAATGTGTTTAGCGGTGCATTATGTAATGAGAGGAGGAGGGACCAGCAAAAAGAACGCATGATATCTTCTGCCATTTCAACGCTTTCTTAGGAAAAAGTAATATTGCGTTTAATAGATTTCTACTGGCATTTTTTTTAGTTCAATCTCCTTCCATCTCTTTAGTCAGTTGACATAATTTTTCCAATAAAGTAAAAGTTTACTAGACATGGGAACCCACGACATGTATTACGTGACAACGTGTCCCAGTTTTACTCTCTAGATTTTTATTCTTTTCAAAACAGTTTGGACTTAGCCTCATAATGTCAAGTCTTATATACCAAAAGTCAGAATTGCATGATTGGAAGAGCAATAACAACTATCAAAACACTTTCAAAGAAGTTTAAAGCTATTTGTCTGGACCCGTGCAGCACTACTGCATTTACAAAAAAAATCGAGTTTAGATGAACCGTTAACGGCACAGATGCCTATAAGGAAACGACTCCAGGCTAATGCATTTTCTACGGACACGTATCTGAACCTAAAATTGATGAACCAAAGAAACAACGAGGTTGTAGTTTAGAAGATAGAAAGAGCAGGGGAAGTATTACAACAAATGAACAAGAATTTACAGACGTTCACACGTGCAGTCTGAAAGCGAAATGTGTGTGATGAAAATACCTAAAGGCTCGTGGCAGCTAGCTGTCGTCGTGTAAGCAGCAGCTACGCCTAGTAAGACGTCAATAAGACTAACGGTGGTATGACACATAAACGAAACAATGATATTTTGAGACTGTCATTTAGTAGAATGAGAGGTGGTAAAGAATACGTTTGAGTTGGACACACGTGTATTAGAGAAAGAATTGCAAGCCCCCAGCGTCGGTGCAAATGTGTCAACCAATTCACCAATCATAACCTGAAGGTACCAACAGCAACTATGTTAATCAGATACGGATAAACGTGAAGTAGTCAGTTAGATACCCAGATAAAAACATAGAGTCCCTAGATTAATTGGAAGAGAAATTTGAAGAAAAATTCTTTGTTAGTACTTAAACATTTACATGTTTTACGATATAGCTTCAAAATTTGCTTATTTGAATCCTTGGTCATTGACTATTTTATTAGTTGTGAGTTATAAGAGGCGTGTTTGCTGTATTGACATTGTATTAGCGTGCGATTTGACATGACTGAGTACGTAGCTTGTGATTTATATTGTGAATTGAATTTCTTTCTTGTCATTAGCTTAGAGAAAATAACTATGAATGTCTTGTTCAGGTGATTAAAGAGGCAGACGTCACACAGACCACAATGTGTTAATATATTGTTACTTGCAGTCAGACATTTGCATTATAGACTAACAAAAAGTGGGAAAGGGTGACTAAGGATAAAGACCATTTGTATTATATAGTGTAAGTCTATTATTTTTACAACTAGAAGTTCTTAATTTTCTTTAAAGGAACTATAAACACAAATCAAGTTTTAAAACTTATTTATACCATTATTTCGCTTAAAAAAAATTAAGGCACCGTTGTTTATTCTAATATTTATTATATGAAAAAAGATGTATTTTGTATAATAAATTTCTTAGGTCGCCTGTATATAACAGTTGCCTGAAATATCCGTAGTTATAATATATGTTTACACATAGACTTACTTCAGATACTGGGAAGTAGACGATGTTTGTCCCAGAGTAGGCTTTGTTGATATATTTTCCCCAAGAACGTTCATATCGAAACTTTTTTCTATTAAATCCTTGTACTTTTCGATGTATTTGAAACAACTGTCATTTTTAATTAAAGTATGACATGCTTCTGATGTCACAATGGGCTTGTTGATGTCATAAAATTTTCTCTTAAAAAACTGTTTTTGACTATGACAGTCATCCCCGTTTAGCTCTTTAATGTTTGAAACGTTTTCAAATAATAATTGCACTACATCAGTTTTTCTTTTTTTAAGGGCAAAATACAATGCATGAGCCATGTCTGTATTATTCTGTAGAGCATTTACACTTGGGTTTATCACCATTTTAACAATATCTGTATAACCATAAAAGGATGCAATTTCTAATAATGTTATTCCATATTTATTTGTTTCATTTATTTGTGCACCTTTGTTTATAAGTAGTTCCACAATGTGTGTGTTTCCATGCTGTGTTGCAATCATAATGGCTGTTAGATCATCTCTATTTCTTAAACTCACTAGTGCTTCATTACTTAGGAGGCATTGAACTGTGCTGATGTGTCCATTCAGACATGCTCTCATCAGTGAGGTCCAACCATTTTTATTTTGCTGGTTAATTTCTGATTTATTATCACAAAGAAGTTTGGCAATGTTTTCAAAGCCTTTGTCTGCGGCTATCATTAAAGCCGTCCAACCAGAACCGTTGATTTCATTTACAGTGGCTCCGCGTGCAATCAACAATTCGGTAGCTTCATATTTTTGATTGAGCACTGCTATCATTAGATTCGTCCACCCATCATTGATTTTCTGATTGACATCTGCCCCATGGTCCATAAGGTGTGTAATAATATCAACGTGTCCATATTGAGATGCTATAGATAGAGTTGCCCATCCAAAATTATTTGTTTTGTTTACTTTCGCTCCATTTTTAAGTAATAAATTTAAAGATTGAAGGTCGCCACAATCTGCTACAAACATCAGCGCTGTCCAGCCATCTTTGTCTCGAATATTGACATCTGCTCCTAATGTTAAAATTTCTGATATACATTCTTGGCGTACTTGTGTAATTATACTTTCCTGTAAACTATTTTGCAACGTTGTATTGTCTTCTGCTTCAAACAAAAGTGGTATTACATCCTTATGTCCAGCAATAATTGAAATAATGAGGGCCGTTTGACCATTATCATCCGTTTCGTTTAATAATGTTTCATCTTTGTGACTATTTTCTGAAGACAAGTGCAGTGTTGTGCATCTATTTAAATCTTTCTCCTGAATATTTGATTCTTTTTCAAGTAGCGTAGCAACAACATCTTTGTGACAATATAGTGATGCAAAATGAAATGCAGTGCGTCCATTTTCATCTTTCTCAAAAACGTGTGATCCTTTTTCAATAAAAAGCGCAACCAAATCAGTGAACCCATATAATGATGCTAAGTGAAGCGCTGTCAATTTTGTATAACTTTTCTCAGAAACATTTGATCCGTTTTCAATAAGAATATCAGCTATGTCTTTGTGCCCAACTTGTGATGCTAAGTGTAGTGCCGTGTATCCCTCAAAATTTTTCACATTGACATTTGCTTCATTTTCAATAAGCAAAGAAACTACATTTATGTGACCAGATAATGATGCTAAGTGAATTGCCGTGCATCCGTTTAGATCTTCCTCGTCAATATTTGATCCTTTTTTCATTAGCAGATCAACTATATCTTTGTGACCCATTAGTGATGCTAAGTGAAGTGCGGTGTTTCCGTTCACATTTTTATCATTAACATGTGATCCTTTTTCAATGAGCAGAGCCACTACATCTCTGTGACCTTTTTGTGATGCAAACAAAAGAGCAGAGCATTCATTCATATCTTTTTCATTAACATTCGAGCCAATGTCAGTTAGCAGAGCAACTATATCTTTTTTACCATATATTGATGCTAAGTGTAGGGCTGTGCATCCCTCTATATCTTTCTCATCAACAATCGATCCTCCTTCTATAAGCAGAGCAACAATATCTTTGTGACCATTTAGAGCTGCCAAGTGAAGTGCAATGCATTCATCAGCATCTTTCTCATTAACATTTGACCCTTTCTTAATAAGCTTTGCAACAACGTCTATGTGACCACCTATTGCTGCCATGTGTAGTGCAATGCATTCATCAGCATCTTTCTCATTAACATTTGACCCTTTCTCAATAAGCTTTTCAACTACCTCTGTGTGACCATTTAGTGATGCTAAGTGGAGTGATGTTAATCCATCTGCATCTTTCTCATTGACACTAGACCCATTTTTAATAAGCATAGCAACTACATCTTTGTGACCTTCGTGTGATGCTATGTGAAGTGCCGTGCATCCGTTTAGATCTTCCTCGTCGATATTTGATCCGTTTTTCATTAGCAGATCAACTATATCTTTGTGACCCATTAGTGATGCTAAGTGAAGCGCTGTCAATTTCATATAATTTTTCTCAGAAACATTTGATCCGTTTTCAAGAAGAATATCAACTATGTCTTTGTGCCCAACTTGTGATGCTAAGTGTAGAGCCGTGTATCCATCAAAATTTTTCACATTGACATTTGATTCATTTTCAATAAGCAAAGAAACTATATTTCTGTGGCCATATAAAGATGCTAAGTGAAGTGCAATGCATTCATCAGCATCTTTCTCATTAACATTTGACCCTTTCTCAATAAGTATTTCAACTACATCTGTGTGACCATTTAGTGATGCCAAGTGAAGTGATGTTAATCCATATACACATTTCTCATTGACACTAGACCCATTTTCAATAAGCATAGCAACTACATCCTTGTGACCATTTAGTGATGCCAAGTGAAGTGATGTTAATCCATAAGCATCTTTCTCAATGACACTAGACCCATTTTTAATAAATATAGCAACTACATCTTTGTGACCATTTAGTGATGCTAAGTGAAGTGCCCTGTATCCGTCTTTACATTTCTCATTAACAATCGATCTTTCGTCAATAAGCAGAGCAACTATATCTTTGTGATCATTTTGAGATGCCAAGTGAAGTGCCGTGTAATCATGTTCAAGTTTCTCATGAACATTAGACATTTTTTCAATTACCAGAGAAACTACGTCTCTTTTACCGTGTTGTGATTCCATGTGAAGTCCTGTGAATTCATCTTCATCTTTCTCATCAATAATCAATCCTTCTTCAATAAGCAAATCAGCTATTTCTGTATGATCATTGAGTGATGCGAAGTGAAGTGCTGTGGCCCCATCAAAAGCTTTCTCATTAACAATAGACTATTTTTGGATAAGCCAATGGACTAAATCTTTATCACCTATACATGATGCTTTGTGACGTGCCACTAATTCATCATAATCTTTCTCATTAATATTTGATCCTTCTTCAATAAACAGAGCAACTGAATCTTTGTGACAATTAAGAGTTGCCATCATAAGCTGCTCACTTCGATTAATTCTTATACCTAAATTTCTATATATTTCCATGTACAGATCATAGCTTGTATATGCTCATCTTTAGAATGTTAAACTAATTATAAATTATTTTTACATAATTTTCATTTAAATGAAAAGTTTTATTAATAAAAAAAAATACTGATTTATTTTTGGTTCCATTAGTTTAATGTATTTTAAATTCCATGCCATCAATAACGAGTTCATATTATTTATTTGATGCTATCTTAAATAAGAAAGTTTACTAAACGTTTGTCAGAATTATATCTTCAATATAAAGTGAAATTGCTTTTTTTTTACATGGAGAACTATCTAAACTTGTGTAACTGATTTCAATGTATTGTAGGTGCCGTGTTTCTTACAGTTCTTGACTATTGGCGAACATTTCTGTGTAAAAAAAATGGAAAGAAACAGTTTTAAAAGTTATTTATACGCCTTTGAATGTAGACAATAGAAATAACAATATCACAAGTTGGATTAAAATCTTTTCAGTATTATTGCCCACCATTATTTAATACCTGATCATATAGAAATATATTTCTATCCAAATTCACAATGCTAAAAAGAAAATTTAAATAGTATTTACAAAGCAAATGACATTAATAAGTGACCATTTGAAGGAGTATTTTAATATGTTAAACCAAACTTAAATAAAACGATTTTATAATTCATGTGTTTGAAAGTAAAACAAAGTCCAAACTTCAGTCTGTTTGGAAAACTTGCAAATTATTTCATTATACATACGAACATATAAATAAAATATAAATTTAAAAAATAAAAAAAGTTTTATGTGCACGCTTCTCATTTATAGCAGACTAAACCATTTATCTGATCGTAATAAAAGTTTTCAGACTGTTAAGAACGCTCCTGGAATGGTAACTGGCAACTTTTAAACACACATTGGGCGCCATGGCCCATAATGTCATTTTTTGCTTATGAATGCTATATAAAAATTAGTTTATGCGTAACTACTTGCTATATTGATAGATTTTAACAATACTTTGCGTGGTAATACCTGATAGCTAATGTTTAAATATCATAAATCACTAAAATCGCAACACTTTCGGGGTCCAAAATACCTATTTTTGTAAGCCTTTAAAATTTTATTCCTCAATTTAATTTTTGAAGGTCTTGACAATTAATGATAAAGGTATCCATTTTTATCCATATTCAAATGAACAGATAATTTGAACTCTATATCTTACCCTTATTGGGCTCTGAGGCCCTTATTGTTGTTTTTTGCTAAAATGAGCTGTATAAAATTAGTTTAAGGGTTAGCTGCAGAGTAAATGAATGGACCTTAACCAAAATTTTTATACAAAAACTCGGTAGCCCATTTTAAATTACTTAAAGGCAATGAACCTCTGTCAACTTTTTTCGAAGCCAGGGGTTCCAATTGTCTTTTTCGTCAATGTTTACATTTTTCCAATTCACTTTTTAACAATCTCGAGAAATAAATCGATGATTTGAAACTGAATTAAATGGAACAGTGTTTTAAGATTGACATCTAGCACCGAATGTCGCCGAGGGCCCCTAAATGTGCTTTTCCCCTATATCTATAAGTATGTATTATGTATGACACATCAATGTGTCTGTTTGCATATCCTTATAGCAAACTTATAGGGGACTGAACCATGTATCCAAACGTCATGAATTGAGGCTGTTAATAGATAGACAGATAGACAGATAGATATATAGATATAGATAGATAGATAGATAGATTAGATAGATAGATAGATAGATAGATAGATAGATAGATAGATAGATAGATAGATAGATAGATAGATGTACATACATATATATACACACACACACAAACATACATACATACATACATACATACATACATACATACATACATACATACATACATACATACATACATACATATATATATACATACAATAGTCATTACTTCAGTTATTCAAGTAACACAATAAGTAGGACAATTTATTGTTACAACACACAGCAAAAGAAACTAATTTTAAAGGGTTAAATCACTTACTTTCTAGACTGTTTGAGTGTAACTCAGCCATTAGTAATAAGCAACACTTAATATCGGGAATTCAAAAAATAACATAATTTATTGTTCTTTAATATTCTTAAGTTTGAGTTTTCTTTAACCTATTCCGCTTGCAACATCATTGCGGAAATGTATTTCTATAATCTTGAACTTAGTAATTATAGAGGTATTGATATGATTACTTATAAAATATTAGTATTCTATAGTTAAGATGTTAATACTATTAAAAAAAAACTTTCCAAATATTGCTTACATTTTTGTAGTTTGTTGGTATTGCAAATGATGTTTCCTATGGTTCATTTTCTTTAAAATATAAACATGTTTTCAGTGTTAATATTCGTTAGTTTTAAAGTTGAAGTTTTATTTGGTATAGGGAAGTTATGAGTACATATGTACGAGAAACAATAAAACATGTTACTTTTAAAATATCCACATACCATATTTTTAAATTTTTTTAAAGGTTACATAATATTTGAATCTGTGGGAGAAATTAGTTAACAAAAAACTTAGCCAAGAAGACTTCGACCTGAAGGGCCAACGCTAAATGTCCGCCTCTCGAAGTTCGTTCAGTCGCTCTGCGCCTGTAAATTACATTGCCCAACAACTATACTCTCGACTGTGCCTATCTGTAAATTACATTCCCCAACAACTATACTCTTGACTGTGTCTATTCCTAACTCTCACGCCTCGGTACTACATATTCATTAGATTCACAATTTGACTGTTTTCCGATATTGTTTATATCATTACTTGTATTAAGCCAGTAACAGTACTACAGACGTGTGAAGCAGTGTCAAAGTATATGCATGAGCCGCCGAACAATCTGCTATAAACCAAGTATATTGTGTTGCCAATTTGCGGCTCGAGAGATGCATGAGGTTCGTCTGTGTTGACATTGCTAATCACGGACAATTTATTAAAGTTATCTACAAGGATTATCGGATGATTTCCAAAACAGCTATAAGAATCTAATGTGTTTGAATGCGGCTCTCAACATTTTTTCGTAATTCTCTTTCTCTCACTCTCTCACTCTTTCTTTCTCTCTCTCCAAATATAATATTTATATATATTGACAAGGGTCTCAGTTACTATAGGTCTTGCTACCCTGCTATATGATTTATCCGAGAGACAGAAAGAACGTCGATACGCTGATAATCATAAAGGAATACAGAATTGTTGATCCGTTGTTGCATACATCTAAACGTTAGCTCGGACAGGGAAAAAAACTAATGAGAATGTGGATTCAACAAGTTGTCATGTAGCCCCTTCTGCTAACTGAAAACCGATAAACACTCGAACAGAATAAAAAGCATTTATTGTTTAATTGCATTCGTAATTATATACCACCAAGCATAAATATTAGTTTAGGTTTTTTGTTAGGTTAACATTCATTTTTACTGTATAAACACAGCGTCTTCACTCTCCTGATGCGTCCCAGCATCCCTGGTGGTCAAACGAAAAGCTTCAAAATCACATTGAAAATCTCACTGAAACAGTTTGCCATCAATCCAGACGTGGGAAGGGTTTTAGTGGACAGGTCCACCTGGCGCCAATCCATCAACGAAGGTGCCGGGACGAGCGAGACAAACAGTCTCACCGCCGCAGATAACAATAGGCAAGCCCGAAAGGCCCGTCCTGCCAACACTCGTGGAAACGTCCCACTTGTCCAATGTCCCTTCTGTTCTCGAACCTTCCATGTCAGGATCGGTCTTGTCAACCCTCTGCGCACACTTCTGCAGTACCAGCTCCTACAACCCTCGGATGACTAGAATCATCTTCTTCGACTCGACGGACGAACACTCACATAGATTTATAGATCTATAGGTAATATATAAATAAATAATGCAGTGATTCTTTTCTACTTCACGGTCTAATTATCGTTGACTCAATGCATTGTAGTTCTTTTTTTAGAAGAAAAAAATATTAATATCGTTATGTCGCAAGCTGATTTTTGTGGAAAGTCATAACTTTAAGCCGGTACGGAATTTTCGACCCTATTACATACTATTTTTTAATCGATCAAAATCGGAGCGCAATCTTGAAAGAACCTCGCCCAAAGTGCAATAACTTCACGTGTCAAGTCCGCGAAGTTTTCAAAATGTCAAAAAAGCTAATTCATTTGTCACATGTGAAAAAAACTGAACATTGCGGGTTTTAAGCATTTTACTAATGGGTGACAGCAATAAATAACATAAGACTCACTGTCCACAACCTTACAGGCGAGCAAACGTAGAATGATTTTCAACAATTTTGTAAAAAGTTTTTTTTTATTTTAGTTTAATATGTGGCGTTACGAATCACAAATACGATCTTTGTAGAAATTATGTCAAAAATAAAACCTTTGGCGATAAGACAAGACAAGAAAATCACATCACGGTGGAATAATAACATTGGTTGAAGTATAACGAACCTTGTTTTAAAATGTATTCCCAATGGCTAAAGAGAATAAGACTTGGAGGCCCTTCTTCATGGATGAGATCAAACAATTTCAACATTAACTACCATAAATGAAACAGATGCGACTAGTTAACAATATGGGACCACATATAATCTTGCAATTCCTTATCTCAAATTACCTTTAGATAATGCAGTAGTTGAAAAAATCTACCCCTTTTAAGCATCAGCATGTCGAAGATATAATGGCTTATCTCAGCTGCCTGGTAAAAGTCTTTACGGACGAAGTCCTAATTGAATTCAAACACTTGGCCAGATACCGTTGTGCTTTTTGGACCGTTAGAACAAGCACACGCTAGCAACAATACATAGATTATAGATGTGTGCCGACGCCTTGCTAAGAAAATTATTTTAGAATTTTTTTTCCTCGCCTCTAAGATTTTTTCTGAGGGCCTGGAATAGATCATCTGTGAATACAAAGATGTTTGTAGCTTGTCACGTAGATTTAGACTATTTCTACAGCTTACCATAGGGAAGTCAAAGTGCCACAGCTTGACAGGCACACATTTCTGTGACATATATGTTTCAACATAGCCGTAACCTGTTTGTCTAGCAACGCAACAACAGGAGGTTTTGCAAGTTGTGTCCTGGGATTTCAAAACTTGTCTATTAAAATTTTATAATGCGCCATTTTGATTTCTAGTTTTGTTTGTTGTTGTTTTTTTACTTAAAATCTTCTGTAAGAAAAAAAGAGCAATAAAATTGTCTTTGTTCTCATACCGATGTATTCTAAGAAACAAAAATTCACCTTCCTTTCAAAATAAAGAATGCATTGTTGTTGTATTTTTTAAACTTTTGAAACATAAAGATAAAAAATTAATGTAAAGTGCTGTATAAAATGCATTTATTTAACTTGTTCTACATATATAAAACACTCTATACATTTAATTATATATATTTGTTTCAAAGGTCATAGAAAAACTCGTCTGAAATGAACTTTTTGTTTATTTTAACGACAACACTCTTCTGGGTCCAAATATTTCAGGCTACAGACCTTCTTACGCACTGAGACCATAATGGTAAAGGTAAAAAATGATCTACTACTCGCACTGGAAGTAGCTATATCTCTACGTTGGTCATCTTAGATCTTAGTGCTGCTTTTGACACCGCCTACCATCAAACATTGCTAAAACTCTGCAAAAATTACTTTGGAATTTCTGGCTCACTTTTGGCTTTGTTGCAATCTTAGTTATCTAACAAATCAAAGGAGGTATCAGTTGATTGCTGTATTTCTAATAGAGCTTACTTTGATTATGATGCTCTGTTTAGCGCCCTGTATACAAGTCCACTACTTTTACTGCTAAAAAACATTCAGTTAACAGCTAACCATTTGCTGGTTATATTTAGCCCTACACGCACACTATATCTCTGATATTGACTTCCCTTTCCTTTTGAAGCAGGTAAAGTTTTGGATGACTTTCAGCAAGCCCAAGCTGAGTGATCACAAGATAGAAGCACTTATATTTCGCTTCAAGAAATCACGCCTTACATTGTCATTTTCTAAATCTATTCAGGTATCTAGTTATGATATACTGTGAAAACATAGACTAGGGATCTTAACTAAATTATTTCTGACAACATGTCTACCATTACTTCTTGAACCATATCTGTCGCTCCGCTTGTATCGGCATTCACCAGATCAGCTAATCCATTACTACTAAGCAGTGAATTCAGCAAAAAAGCTTGTCTGTTCTCTATTTCTTGAATATATTGATTATTTCAATTGTCTTCTGTCAGTTGCTCCTAAAAATGCATTGAAAAACTACAGAAAGTTCAAAATTCAGCTGTCAGACAGGTTCTTAATGTAAAAAAAAAACATGACTACGTTACTCAGCTATACTTTCATCACTTAATTCGCTACATTTACATGCAAAAAATATTACAAACTGGCTGAACTTTGTCACAACTTCTCTTCTAACTCATCCACTTCCTATCTTACTTAAATTCTGAATGTCTACTTGACCACTGGCATGTTACGCTCTTCTGCAGACATACGTATTTTCCCTGTTCATAAGACACAAAATAAAACATTTGGCGAAAGGTCGTTGTTTGTGTTGCCAAGAAATTGAATTATCTATTAACTAAGGTGATTTAAGCGTTTAAGACTGCACTTACGACACATCTTTTAAAACTTTTTTTCAAAGTAAATGAGACAACATTTCTTTTAATGATAAACATAACTTATGTATTCCGTACTGCCATTTATGGAGTTGTCAGGATATAAGTGTTTATTAATGCTTTAATGTATGTTATTAATTTTATTTGAAGCGCCATGAACCCACTTCCTCACTGGAGTAAAGAGCTATAGAATATATCAATTTATTGTTATTATTAAGACGTAACAAAATTTATTGAAAAGCGTATATAAAAATCAAAATCGTAACTGACATGATTAGATTAATAATTTTTATTGAGTTTATGTTTCCAAAAATAAATATGTTGTTATGAATAAAAAATACAATGGAGAATTATTTTAACATTTAAAACATTTAAAAACAATTAAAAGTCACAATGAAAACACATTATGAGACTATAATTACATCAGTTGTAACATTTGAAGTTGAACGTTGATCCTCAATATATAAACATATATTTAAAAAATTAACGACAAAGGAATACAATCGTTATGCTCTACACATAAAAATCTTACACAATAAGACACATGGATCTTTAAAATTTAGATATAATTGCATGCACAGGCGAGAAATTATGGCTATCACTGAGTATCACCATAGCCTTGGAAGTCTGCTGCAGATCTTATAAGAGAAACCAGAAAAAAGAAATAAAATGTATGCACGGCACAATGCCAGTAGCCTTAACTGATTGAGATGCAACAGATTCAGGATTACAGAATAAGACTAATGTGTCAGTAAGCAATAAGGGGGAGTGTAATTATCCCCAAGAGTGTGTTACGCAATTATCTAAGGATGCAACTGATTTAAATAAAAGATTACACTTTTTTTTTGGTTTGTTATTTTTATCGCAACTTTTTACCAATAACATTTTAATTTGTAAAGTATATATTAAGCTTGTAATATGAGCAGTGCAGTTTTATTGAGCTACGTCAGAAGCCTTTCCCATCAGCGGCGGAGTTAAATAAAGTCATGTGCTCACATATGCAATGTTTGCATATTCTTTTCTGTACTGCTTCGATATGCTTTAAATGATAGCAGTGTTGGAATTTGGTTACACACCAGAGCTGATGGCGAAGTTTTCAACACTGCCCGCCTCCTAGCAAAAAGCCAAAATGACAGATGACCTAAATTGTAAGCTACTCTTTGCTGATGATGCGGCACTAATTTCACACGCAGAATATGGTTTGTAACAACTCGTGTCAAGCTGTAAAAGAGGGTGTCGTAGTAGTCGACACGCTAATGTTGGAGGAGGCAACAGACAGATGAGCTAGGAAAAAGCAATAATTCGTGTGTGAAAGCTGTGGTAAAGACTTTCAATCAAGAATAGCACTGCACGGCCCCCCGAGGAAATACAGCTCAGAC
Source organism: Radix auricularia (assembly GCA_002072015.1). Classification (NCBI taxonomy): domain Eukaryota; kingdom Metazoa; phylum Mollusca; class Gastropoda; family Lymnaeidae; genus Radix; species Radix auricularia. Next base: position 411,844 of record MUZC01001352.1, read on the forward strand.
CAATGATTATGCACTAGCGTCTTACAAGAAGGAATGGTGCCAAAGAATGTAAAATTTTAGCTTTGGGGAAATATAATATTTAAAGATCAAAGCACAGTTTATGTCTTGAATACTCTTAATGTCGGAGAACGCTATGTCATTTAAATACTGACACCTAGATTATAATAAAAATTCAGTGTGGAAAAAATAGGGTACAAAAATGTGATTACAACCTAAAAACCTTATTGTTTTCATTACAATCTTTACCATACAACACAAGTCATTATGTCTATTTATGCAGTCTGTTAAATGTAATATAACAATATACAAAAAATAAACATCCATTGAAATGCAAGTGTTTTAACAAATTGATTTATTAAAATTAAGGTTGTTTTTTTTTTGTTTTTTTTTTCTGTCAGATCGTTATTGTTGTTTCTTTTATAATTATAAAACACTACGAATTTTGATTATATGTGATTTAAAAATATTTTAGTCATTTTTTTGTTTTTGTTTGTGTGTAGTTGTGTCCAATGATCATGTGGTAGTGGCGGCTCTAATGTTTAAATTTGGACTTTCCCGGGGCTCAGTGGACCTTGGCGTCGCCCATCTCCTCTCCAGGTCAGCTGAGACCTTTTTTGCGATAGCATTTCGTTACAATTTTTACTGTGGAGTGTGCACAATTGAGTTTGCAATACATTACTAAAATTTATTAGTTGTAACTATTACTACCCTTCAATAAGTCTAAAAATAAAATAATGTTTTTAACTATATATNATTTATATATATTAATGCTATTTGAAGTGCTGTAGTTTCATTTCTATTCTTCATATTTACATTAGCTCCCTTTTTAATTATACATATATTTTTAATGAATTATTCCGTAGATATGTACAATAAATAATTTTCAGAAAGCTAGGGATAATGTTTATAATAACAATAAAATAGTTTTTAAAATTTATAAATGATAATAAAATTATATAATATCACTGAAACACATGCATAAGGTACAAAAAAAATTATTTATTTGAAAACAAAAATATATATATATATAGTGAAATTTATAAGTTTCTTAAAAGTTAATAAGCTGTATAATTAAAATCGTGAAGTATTCTATTTAACTTTGTAAAGTAATAATTGAAAGGGAATTTAAAGTAAAATTGAAGCACCTTATATTACAAAAGAAATATTTACTTATAAAAAGATCCTATCTTTCAATATTACACATATGTATGTCGATATTACTTGTTACCAAGTTGAATTGCAGGATGTACATATTTCTCTCTATATAAACATATGTATGCACATTTGTAGCAATTATCTGGTCGTAGACTTTCTAGTTAAATAAAAAAAAATAAACGATGCCACTGATATTATAGTGTCTACAATTTTGTCTTTCTTAAAATTATGTGCCAACAATACTCGTTACTTAAGTTTTTACACTTTAGATTTATTTGCTACACTCTCCTGCCGTAGTCATCACCCTTTGTTTTATATAACAATGTGACATGTTGTTCCAACCAATGTCGATCCCAAAATATCATAACGTAATATTGCCAAATTTCAGCCTATCAAAGCCGTCCTCCCACCCTTCTCTATTTTCTTATTGGCAGTCTATCTTGAGTATAAAATTAGTCAGCAAATGACGTAAGAACTTGAGCTTATATAAAATACCTGAGCAAAAATAAAATATTTTTATAAAAATATATCTATGATTCTCACAATGGGACATTTCATATAATACTAAGGTGCGTCATTCTTTTCATATCATATGGACGCTTATGGCCTATAAAATAACAAAAATATATTATTATTTTATAATTACAAAATTTAATTAAACAATATAATGCCTCTAAGTTTGAAAAAAAAAGAAATATAAAATAAGTTTCTAAAATGCATTTAAAAGTTATAGCAAAGTATATTTCATTAATTATATAATCTTATATTTGAACTTGTATATTTTTATGTTATAACATGAAATACAATTTTAGCACCGTTTGTTAGTAAATAAAAGAATGATTTATTTTTCAACAGGTTTTGTTTAGTTCATAAGTTCCCTCAGATTGTGATCCACTGCGTATCACATTAATGGTTCCTTCTCCAACAAATTGTTCATTATGTTGAATGTTCACATTTTGAATTACAATTTTAAGCCTGAAAATAGAAATAGAGTTAACATATTTAAAAATTCAAATATATATTCTAATATATACAAGATTACCCGGTACTTTGTAATTAAAAATTTATTATTTGTTTATAAAGTAATTTTTTTTAATAAAAAAAAAATTTAATATTCAACAAATGCTACTGATATTTTTAATATTATTTTTTAATTTTAAAAAAACAACATCAATTAGATTATTATCTTTTTGCAAGAAAGAAATTAGAGAATAGAGTAATGGAACAGTGAAATACGCGTACAGTAATTAACACACGACAAGCATTGAATGTATTTCAAGGACCAAAATGAATTTGGGGGATTTATATAGGTTTTGGGTCATTGATCCAAATTTGCTTTTACACATAGCGAAAAACCATATTGAGAAAGTCGCTTTGTAAAATATTCAATGTTTAGCGTACGTGTCTCGGGGCATCCAGGATGCAATGAGTTAACCACCGGGTACTTAGGGTATGTAATGTGATGACAGGGAGTTGTTAGATTAGAGAGTAGTAGCCAGGGAGCCACCTAGTGGAAGCCAGGAAGCGAAATTAAAGAAGCTATGGAGCCACCTGGTGGAAGCCAGGGAGCCACCTAGTGGAAGCCAGGGAGCCACCTAGTGGAAGCCAGGGAGCCACCTAGTGGAAGCAAGGGAGCCACCTAGTGGAAGCCAGGGAGCCACCTAGTGGAAGCCAGGGAGCCACCTGGTGGAAGCCAGGGAGCCACCTGGTGGAAGCCAGGGAGCCACCTGGTGGAAGCAAGGGAACAACCTAGTGGAAGCAAGGGAACAACCTAGTGGAAGCAAGGAAACAATCTATTGGAAGCAAGGGAACAACCTAGTGGAAGCAAGGGTTCCAAATTATTTGTTAAGGATGTTAGCTTCAGTCTCATTAACATCATAAAAAATACAAAATACACAAACTATTTGTGCAAGAAGACTATAAATTTTAGTTTCATTTAGAAACTAATACTTCTGTAGACGTTTGGGCTTCTGCCTTCATCAGTACAAGAAAAGTCAGTCCCAGAACCGATGGTCGTAGGGTGTCGCTAATGTTTCCATTAGCTTCTACTAGGCACGCTAGACTTGGTTGGTGTACAGATTCCCTTCTGGCCAGCGGTTAAGTTTCTCATAGGTTATATTATTTTAGAAATTTAGATTGGCTATTACTGTAGGGGCAATTTTTTATTATTATTTTTTTTTAATTTTCAAAACACTGCATAGAAAAATATATCATAACAATAGATTAAATGTATCAAGGGACTACAATCGGAATTGGATAAATGATGCTTACAATACGCTGTTTCAACTTTGAGTACTAAAATCAAAGAAAATTCTAAATTTTTAGAATATATTTTTGTTTTTCAATTTGATTAGTTTTAAAAAAGCAATTTAAAAACAATTACACTTACCCTTGACAGCTATATTGGGGACAATTGCTTAATGTACCTAGAAGTGCTAAAACATCTGCACTACAGTTTTGGAATGCAAGTTGAAGAGCTGCTTGTACATTAACGTGCTTCTTATTTACATCGGCTCCTTTTTCAATAAGTAAGGAGACTACATCCGTGTGACCATTCTGGGATGCTATTTGAAGTGCTGTCGTTTCATTGATATTCTTCTCATTGACATTAGCCCCCTTTTCAATAAGGAGGGCCACTAAGTCCTTGTGACCATTCTGTGATGCTATGTAAAGAGCTGTCGATCCAAAAACTTCCTTTTCATTTAAATTAGCTCCCTTTTCAATGAGAAGAGAAACTAAATTTGTGTAGCCATTTTGAGATGCTATGTGAAGTGCTGTCCAACCATTTTGTTGCTTCTCATTTACTTTAGCTCCATTTCCAATGAGAAGAGCCGAAACATCTTTGTGACCATTCTGGGATGCAATGTAAAGTGCTGTGGTTTCTTTTACATTCTTCTCGTTTACAATAGCCCCATTTACAATAAGAAGCGATGCTACATCTTTGTGGCCATTCTGAGAGGCTATGTAAAGTGATGTCGTTTCTTTTATGTTCTTCTCATTTACATTAGCACCTTTTTCAATGAGGAGTGCTACCACATCTTTGTGACCATTCTGGGATGCTAAGTACAGGCCCGTCGTATTGTGGATATTCTTTTCATTTACGTTAGCGCCGTTTTCGATGAGATAAGCAACTAAATTTATATGACCATTTTGGGCTGCTATGTGAAGAGCCGTCCATCCTATGCATTCCTTTTCATTTACATTTGCACCATTCTGAATCAGTAAGGCCACTACATCTTTGTGACCATTTTGTGATGCTATGTAAATTGCCGTTGTTCGCTTTCTATTTGTCTCATTCACATTAGCTCCGTTTTGAATAAGGAGAGTAACGACATCTCTGTGACCATTTTGTGATGCTATGTAAAGTGCCGTTATTTTCTTTAAATTTTTCTCATTCACATTAGCCCCGTTTTGAATAAGAAGAGTCACTACTTCTTTATGACCATTCTGGGATGCCAGGTAAAGGGCCGTCGTTTCGTTTCTATTCCTCTCATTTACAGCAGCCCCATGTTTAATAAGAATAGCCACTATTTCGTGGTAACCATTTTGAGCTGCTATGTGTAGTGCTGTCCAACCATCATCTTCTTTCTCATTTACATTAGCCCCCGCTTCAATAAGCAAAACGACTAAATCTTTGTGACCATTCTGGGATGCTATTAGGAGTGAATTCCAACCAACATTTTGCGTTGCATGTACGTAAGCACCATTTTTAATGAGCACCGCCGCTACATCTTTGTGACCATTCTGGGTTGCAATGTGTAGGGCCGTTATTTCTTTTAAATTTTTCTCATTTACATCAGCCCCTTTCTCGATTAGAAGCGATACTACATCTTTGTGGCCGTTCTGAGATGCAATGTAAAGTGCGGTCCTTTCTTTTATATTCTTTTTATTTACATTAGCCCCTTTTTCAATAAGAAACGATACTATTTCTCTGTGACCATTTTGAGCTGCTAAGTAAAGTGCTGTCCTTTCTTTTATATTTTTCTCATTTATATTGGCTCCTTTTTCAATTAGCAGAGCCACTACATCTGTGTGACCATTCTGTGATGCAATGTTAAGTGCCGTTATATTTTTTATATTCTTCTCATTAACATTTGCCCCCTTTTCAATAAGAAGCGATACTACATCTTTGTGGCCATTCTGAGAAGCTATGTAAAATGCTGTTGTTTCTTTAATGTTCTTCTCATTTACACTAGCCCCATTTTCAATAAGGAGAGCTACTATATCTTTGTAACCATTCTGGGATGCTATCTGAAGTGCTGTCGATTCTTTAATAGTATTTTCAGTAAAGTTAGCAACATTTTCAATAAAATAAGATTCTAACACTTTGTGCACATTTTCTGATGTTATGTAAAGTGACGTCCTAATATAAACACGCTTAATATTTACATACACTCGATTGCAATAATGCGAATTCACGGCATATTTGTTTTTATTTTGAGCGCTTATCGATGTGTTTTCCATTCATCGATACCTAAAGATAGATAAACATATATTTTCTTAAATTATATAAATAATTTAAAGGGTAAGTTTCATATAAATATCATTGAACTTAAAATTATCATTTGCGTATTTAATGCGAGTAAAAAAAAATGTCGCTTCTCAAAATAAAATATGATAATTTGTCTGATTCTAAGAAAATGATCTTATTATTATAATTATCTTTGTTAAATGCCAAACAATTTGACCGTGAAACAATAAATGAAGAAATAACAAATGTAGTTCTTTCTCTTGTTTTCTCTGTATACATACTCTCTATCTATACAGAAAAAGCGTATCTTATAATTCTTTAGGCATAAATTTCGTTTATTTTTTTTATTATACACAATTTAAAAACAAAATATCTCACATCTTATTCGATTTATTTATTACTTTATCGACATTGAAATTCAACTAACATTTATCATGTTTATTAAATCTAAGAATGCTACATCTTTAGTTTGGATTAGTTGTTTTCAATAGATAGGAATGTTTGCATTTATATTATATGTTACAGACGCTCCTTCTGTACAGAAGATTATTTATGTTTCTTCATATGTGTCATTTTTATCAGATTAGATGTATACTTTTGTGAATAGATAAACGAACCCAATTTGTGTCCTAATAACATTATTTTATTAATTGATTTAGATTTTTTCAGGGATATACTTTGTTTGCTTTCCGATTGATTTGTTACATACATTTTACAATCATCAGCAAAGAATCTAGGCTTATTTTCCTGTTCTGATTTTTTTCTTAGATAATTTTATTGAATAAGTTAATTATCTGGCCGCATATTTATTTTGGAAACTGTTGGTGCTGATTCATCAATTCTGAAAGTTGTTCAATACAAAAAATAAGTGTATTTAAGATCTTAATTAGCAAACATAGAGGTAAAATGAAACGTATTCATTTTTATAAATCAAAAAGAAATATGTATTCACAAGTATTAATGACAAATCTATTGGATACATTAAATAAGTGCAATTTTGAAGAGGAATGGAAAAAAATTTCGTAATTTGGTTTTCTTCCTGGTCATATTTTTGTTCTTTGTTGCTGCTCTTATTTATCAACTGCCTTATCTATAACAAAATAACAAACAATAATTGTCATTCTCAACAAATTATGGGTTCTAAATAAATTAAATTTACTTTAAAATAAATAAAATGTGCATACCTTAATTTCTACTGGTAAGACAAAGACGGACAGCATAGAATAATTTCGGAAAAACCCGTTATTTCCCATATTACCTGTTGCGTTTATGTCTAGTGTGTTTGCTTTGTGCACTGTTTGTGTGTCCTGGGAATTAAAACTCTAAAAATAACAAAATTCTATCACAAATTATTCACATTTTTATTATAATATACAATTAAAAAAGAAATTCAAAATTTTCTTTTATTTATTGAATTATCAGTTGTAACTTAATACAATGATAACGATAGAGTTCCTTAAGATACATAACTATTTCTATGATAATTAATAACCTCTGAACTTAATACGGCTAACAATACGTAGAACATTTGAAAAGTTTTTAACAGAGAAAACACGATTTGATTTGTGTTTACTTTTAAATAGTATACACTTACTAAACATGAAAAATTAAATCAATTATTACAGGGTGATGATTGATCGTTTAAGCATTCCATAGGCTACTCGTGTATGTTTATTTTGATGAGATACAGCAGCGTATATGCTAAGTAGATACCTTTATTTATAAATGTAAATACTGTTTTAAGCAATGTTATTCTACTTTTTCATGGTTTAAAAATGCTTAAAAATGAATATTGATTTGGTTTTTTTTTTTGTCATTTAATGACGAATTTTCAAAATTGATAACAATTTGAATCATTTGAAAACAAATGAGTTGTTTTGAGCGCTTAATTCAATATGATTAATTTTGGAATTTTTTTCTTTCTGTGAAAACATCCATTTAATGAGCAAAAATTTTATTCACGAGGCATTCTGATTTCACAAATTCAAAGGTAATAATTCCAACATTCCCTATAAGTGAATAAACCTGTTTTTTTCGTTGGTAGGCAAAATAAAAGGAACTAGCATGTTTGTTCTTTAAATGGTCGAAACCGTGGAAGACAGACTGGTCTTTACACTCAACAACAGGTTAGACCTTCCACTCAACGACAGGTTAGACCTTCCACTCAACGACAGGTTAGACCTTCCACTCAACAACAGGTTAGACCTTCCACTCAACAAAAGTTTAGACCTTCCACTCAAAAACATGCTTGACCTTCCACTCAACAAAAGGTTAGACCTTCCACTCAAAAAATGCTTGACCTTCCACTCAACAACAGGTTAGTCCTTCCACTCAACAACATGATAGTCCTTCCACTCAACAACATGTTAGTCTTTCCACTCAACGACAACCTAGCCTTTCCACTCAACGACAACCTAGTCCTTCCACTCAACGACAACCTAGTCCTTCCACTCAACGACAACCTAGCCTTTCCACTCAACGACAACCTAGTCCTTCCACTCAACGACAACCTAGTCCTTCCACTCAACGACAACCTAGTCATTCCACTCAACGACAACCTAGTCCTTCCACTCAACGACCACCTAGTCCTTCCACTCAACAACAACCTAGTCCTTCCACTCAACGACAACCCAGTCCTTACACTCAAAGACAACCTAGTCATTCCACTCAACGACAACCTAGTCCTTACACTCAAAGACAACCTAGTCCTTCCACTCAACGACAACCTAGTCCTTACACTCAAAGACAACCTAGTCATTCCACTCAACGACAACCTAGTCCTTACACTCAAAGACAACCTAGTCATTCCACTCAACGACAACCTAGTCCTTCCAATCAACAACATGCTAGTCCTTCCACTCAACGACAACCTAGTCCATCCACTCAATGACATGCTAGTCTTTCCACTCAACGACAACCTAGTCCTTCCGCACAACGACAACCTAGTCCTTACACTCAAAGACAACCTAGTCCTTCCACTCAACGACAACCTAGTCCTTACACTCAAAGACAACCTAGTCCTTCCACTCAACGACAACCTAGTCCTTACACTCAAAGACAATCTAGTCATTCAACTCAACGACAACCTAGTCCTTCCACTCAACAACATGTTTGCCCTTCCACTCAACGACAACCGAGTCCTTCCACTCAACGACAACCTAGTCCTTACACTCAAAGACAACCTAGTCCTTCCACTCAACAACATGCCACGTATGGACCATTATCCCGTGCCGAATGCGCCGTTTTAGAATACAAATTCCAGCTCGGACTCCGACAACTAAAAGGTGGAATGGATTTGTGTGGGTTTCTGTGTAAAAATTGTATATAAGAGTGTGTGTCCTTTTTATCCCACCTAAAAACGTTCTAAAACTTCTAGCCATGTTTTTTTTTAGTGTCCAATAACATTTTAGTTGCCTATGAAAATTGCATGCCCTCTTTTTTTAAATATATTTTGTCGAAATATGTGCTGACCCATAACTAATCACATATATATTTCTTTGGTAAATTTGCGCTAAACGAACTCTTTGTTTAACTTGAGTGGGTTGCATTCGTTAAACGATGTAATCACTGTAGATGCATCATTAAACTAATAGTCTGATCACGTTGATTATTTTAAAATATTTTTTTTCGCCAAATCAACTAATATATAGTCTCTCAAATATACGGTGCAAAATGATTAAGATATTCTGATTTTTTAGATCTTTCATTATTATCATGGAAAATGTAAACAAATGATGAATCAAATGCTATTTTTAGTTCACATCTCATTTGCTTGATTTAAATAATGAGAGAGCAAAGAAAATAATAATTTTTATTGAATGAATTAAGTTTTATTGTTACTCTCTACGATCTATTTCAATATTCGTAATTCAACTTTGAAATACCTTTTAAATAATTGCAATTTAATGATACACTTTTAAAGATAAAAAAGAATCAGTAGTTATAATTAGGGATGTGACGAAGTTCGAATTCGAATCCGACGACATTCGAACTTCGACGTTCTTTTAGCAAATTCGAATCCGACGGATTTTTTTTATTAAACCATCGGATTCGAATTTGAAAAATTACCGTTTTTCAGATGAAACACGGCCGTAGAAATCGTAACTAAAATTTAAAAACCTTGAGACTTTCGAAAACCCTAAATAGAGAAAACAGATAAAACTAAACTCCTAGACCCTTACTCAGCTGTCCATAGATTAGATGTCGTATTTAACGTATTTTAGATACTTCTCTCTCACGAAATTGCTTCCATCGAGTTTTCTAAAACTCTGAATAGATGACCGTCGCAGCAGACTATTGCCAGGCAATGCAGAGAAACTTTTGTTCGTTAAGTTTAATCTGCCATTAATTAATTTCAAGTAATGAAGCTTCATGTGAATGTGACAATAAACAGTATCTTTAATTTTGTTTAATGCTCTCATAACTCTCCAATTTTAAGAGCTTAGTATTTAATTTCGATAAATGTTTTTTCAAATTGTTTTAATTTTTTACTTGATTTATACGTTGTTGTTTTTTTTAAATTTAAGTTCAAATTACTTTGGTGGAATTAAGCTCATTCATTTTGTTTATCTTTTCAAATTGCAATTTGACTTGATTTTGAATTACTTTTTTTTAATATTAAAAATCCTTCTTTTTATGGTGGGCTTGGGACTGACACCTTTGTATACTCCTTTTTTAGCCAAGTGTTGACCAAATCCGAATCCGCATATGAATCCGACGGATTTATATTTGCCAAATCCGAATCCGACGGATGCGGATTTTCATCAGCTCCGTCACATCCCTAGTTATAATTAAATCATAATTCTGCAAATGCCTTCATTGGCAACAAAAAACTTTTTAAATGTATCTTTATATTTTACTAATACCTTAAACGTATACATTTATTTATGTTTTTGACGTGACATTGAAAGTAGTCACAAATTAATCCCCTACCCTTTTTTACCACGTTTTTCTTAGTTTGCTTTCTTGTCTGGATGTCTTTCCGGGGCAAAAATTGAATTCCTTTTTTGAACCACTTCTGATCATCCAATTTTGATGAAATTTTGCATGCATACTTGATTCACATGACAATTTAATATTTCATTAATTATAGTACTCAATTCTACTTAATTATAGTAGAATTAAATTCTATTTTTCCTTATATGGAATAACTAATCAAATGTCA
>MUZC01001352.1:431386-441671 GCA_002072015.1 Radix auricularia
ACTTTACCAAACTTTGTTCTTTATGATCCTAGTCGGTGGCAGGTTTACTTTACCAAACTTTGTTCTTCTTCGCTATGTGCTGTAATATGTGCTATAAATTCTTTTATAAAAAATTCTCTTGAGATTAAAAGATGTCAAATGTTTGGACAAAGTCCAACTAAGTCAATTTATATTATGTTGTTTGTATTTCTAAATTAGACACCAATCATTATAAATTGAAATATAGCATAAAAGGGAGACAAGATTATCATTTTTCGTATCTAATGTTAACTAATTTGGACCAAAATAATTACATTTGAACGTATTTTTATCCCCAAAAATAGGGATCGAGTTCAGTGGCATGCCACTGGCATGAATGTAATTTTCTTTACTATACGACTACAACTGTGTCAATTGTTAAACATACACATAGTTTAACCATAGTAAGTTAATTTTACAGTTTACGTAAGCATAAATAATATAATAGTTTAAATAACACCACCACATAAACCGTATTTGTGTTAGCAACAGTTAATATTACCAAATAATTATATCATATTTTATTACTTTCAACTAACACAAGTTTAAAATAATGTCTAAAGATATTGTATATAAAATTGAAAACTACTTTAAAAAATCATGTTAAGCCTGGTACCTATTGGAATTCAGGACGTGTTAGCGCATTTTCGTATTATGTATCAGTACTTATGTTAGATATCAGAATTATGTAGTTATCAGTAATTGTGTATATATATATATATATATTATATATATATACATATATACATACATATGACAATGTATTAAGGATACTGAAATTAAGAATCAATTTCTTGATTAAACGCAAAAAAACGTATATCTTAAATTGTTTTTAACGATTAATTGTTCAATTACTTTCAAATTATTTAGATTTTAAGAAAATATATTTTTAAAAAAAATAGTGACGCGTACACAAAAATATGTGTTTTAAACTATTGATTGACGGGAATGTTTAAAATGTTGATAATGTTTACCCACCATGATTCTAAAACTTCGCATAATTGTCAAACCAAATGAAAAGGGCATTAAGGTAACAGCTGTATAGGGCTCTAACTAAGCAACATAAATTGACTACAGCTCTTCTGATCAGTAACTGCGTCATAAAATGGAGATGAAAGTTCCTGAATCGATTAACCATCTCCAATGGTTGAAACTTCAAGAACACAGTTATCCAATAATGTCATTCTTTTCCATTAACCATTTTGTAAATACGAGTTGCCTCAGTTTTATATGTTCAACTCGGCTTGTTATAATTTCAATTAGACCCGCTCATCACTTGAACAAAATATCAACATACCTGACTTTTTGTGTCTTTGGTTAAAAGATGACATATACAATAGACATTCAATCGTTATTTAGATTTTCAACAAGAACGTTTAATAATTTTTTACTGATGACAGTATAAATGATAATGTTTACCTTATTCAAAATTAACGATACACTAATCGTTATTTTTTTTAAGTTAACGATAGAATATTTAAACTATTCCTAAACAGCCCTAATATATGTGTATGTATGTGTGTGTGTGTGTGTGTGTATATTCACTAGTTTATTTAAATATAAAATTAAACACTCAAATTTGTTGATAATGTTAAACAGAAAATATTTATATTAAAAAAATATTATCATTAATAATGACAGCAATCGTACACATTAACTAGATTATGAGTCAAAGTTATATTTGCTTATTAAAAAAGTAATATTTGTAAAACAAAATAATAATAATAATTACAAGTTCATTGGCGTGTACACGGGAATTTAAATAAAACGCTTCATATTTTCACCCAGTAATGTCCATAAATTTTTATCGGCCTCAGATATATGAGTAAGGAAATATGAAACACGTATATTTAATGTTTGCAGTGGTTAAATAAAACACAACTATAATCACAAACACTTTTTCTTTCAACCTTCATAAAGAAGTAAAAAAACAAAAAATCATGTTAAGCCTGGTCCCTTTAGGAACTCAGGACGTGTTAGCGCATTTTCGTATTATGTATCAGTACTTATGTTAGAAATCAGTATTATGTAGTTATCAGTAATTGTGTTTAGATTTTAGACATATTTTTATGAATTGTCTTGTGTAATGAATATACTTGACATTTTTTAAATTTAAAAGTCATTTCTTTACATTTTATAAAATTTTATTTTCTCTTTAATCTAACTACAAGTCACCACAAAACTCTCTAAACTTTTACACATATTCTAATGACGTCAAAAAAAAATATTCTTTTGCAAACTTTCGTATTCGACTTCCGGCAATGGCGGCCGTTCCCTGCACCAATGTTACCTCTCGATTCGCAAAGTTTTTTGGTAGTTTTAACGGGTTTTTTTAATGGATCGAGTAACTGAGTGTTGATGCACAAATGGCAGGTAAGGACATACAAAAAACATATATACATCATGGGTCTAGGACTTATGGATGCTGTGATCAAGGGTGATGACAGACGGACGGACGGACAAAACGGGTGCAATAGCGCATTCGACATCTCGAAAATGCGCTAAAAATTAAATAATTATTGTTAGCAATTTGTTTTTCAACATTATCTTTTTATGTACTATTTTAAAATATTTTTTAAATTTGCTAATAGTTTTTTTGGGGATGCAAATAAATGACATGTAATGAATTTTTGATTCTTTATAATAAAATTTGGATATTAAATTAAATATCAGGAATTGATAGTTTCTCCACTTTATCAACAGAAGCAGATGAGGACGGTATTGATATACATGTTGTCTTGACAAATCTCGGGGTTCCAGGTGGGGACTCAAAGCAAATGAGGATTCGTCTTACAGACGTTAATGGAGATGATCATCTTGTTAAAAAAGTGAGAATAGAGAATCTCTAAAATGTTGTTTTCTTCCATTGTTGTCAGTGGGTTGGTTATCAAATTATTTGTTGTTCTCTCCATATATTTCTTGTATTAGCCTATCTCGCACAAAAACTGAACTCAGTTGGAAACCGTATTATCAATTTCTTTTTGGTACTTTAAAAATATTCATGGTAAGAAATAAAAGTGTTTTCGCCATTATAGAACTTAAAGGATGAGATTGTATAATATTATAGAAAGGTTAAAGAAGGAAATAAGTGAATCTCTAAGGAAACAGTTACATAAATATGCAAACGTTAAACAAGTCCTTTATTTCTCCATTTACAGATAAAAGAGCAGATCTTTAGGAAATTCGATGTAAGAGAAAACCCAGACAGATACGTCATGGTAGGAAACACATCGTCCAATGAGACTATCATGAAGGATGACAAAAAAATCTCCGAGTTTATGCTCTATCTGACAGGAGGATACTTTACTTTTAAACTCTCCTAAGAATAGACATTCTCTTCAAGATCTTCCAATGTAGAGATCAAGCCATTTTGTAAATTTTTAAATGTGATTCTCTATGCCATTTAAATCCTTATAAAAAAAACGTGTAAAATGTTTAAAAAAATAGTCTCACAGTTTATAAAGTGAGTAAAACTAAAGCAAATCAGCAGCTGCTCTTATCAAATGTAATTTTGTTCATTTTCTTTCAAATCAGTTTTTTAATAATTATTTTAAATGAACGTAGAATCTTGCTCCACACTCACTGTCATAAAGGGCGATATTGTTTTCTCTAAGCCTCAACGTCTTTTCCTTTTTGTTTTCACTATACCACAGAGTTGGTGTTTTGTTGATGTTAATACTTTGGATATTATCTCATTTTTATGGCAACAAATTTTCTTGCAAATTAAGAATGAACCATGTCTTTTGTTTTAATTAAATTTATACATGCTTAATTTTGAGAAAAAAAATTTTACGGCATAAACTAGGTAAATATCAATAATTTAATTATTTCCTTTCTCCCTAACTTACACCGTTTATTCATGGCCGACATATTAAATGATTATTCGGTAAAATAACAACACATTTAAGCATAAAAACGCCATTACAATCTCATCTTGACTGATTGGTTTACTTTGTTTGAAGATTACTTCTTTTATGTTTAATTGACCAAATGTTCAACTAGTGTCCGCCTTACAAAGCTTAACTTAACGACAGACTCACCAACATATTACATGACCAATAGAATGAAGGGCCTAAAGACTGACTACAAACATGTTCATTGATCAACAGACTGACTCACCAACATATTACATGACCAATAGAATGAAGGGCCTAAAGACTGACTACAAGCAGGTTCATTGATCAACAGACTGACTAGCTAACAGACTGAAGCATCAGCAAAATTACTGACCAACAGACTAACTGAACAACTAATTGAATAAAGCTTAACTGACCAACAATCGACTAAATAAAAGATAGACTAACAAATTTACTGCCAACCAGTCAGACCTAGGAACAGACTTAGTTACCAAAAGACTGAATCCTAAGTGAACTTACTAAGCAACATCATGACTATTAAATAAAGTTACTGATCTGAGAAACACTAAAATCAAATTCGGTGATCAGTTTCTTTTTGCGGCGATAATTCCATGACTCCAGGATTTTTTTTATTTATGATTTGTTATCCTTACAATAATATTTGTTTATATATCTTTAAAATGTTGTTAAGATGTTAAATAATTAAATTACCATTTAAATTTTCATGGAATAATAATATTTTTTTTCTATTTTACCTATTAAAAGGTGATTGAAACGCACTATTGAGATTATAAATTTTGTGCTACAATATGATCAAATAGTTGCCACTAAAATTCTTGCTCTTGAGTTGGTTGTTCTTGATTTAGCAATAATATAACATGCAGTGGAATATGCAGCAGATCGATATTTTATATTTGAATACAAACTTCTCATATGTATCAGCTGAACGTGATAAATACACATATCTACTATCTCCACACCCCACCTATTTACATACCTACACAGCTAAACTGAACTTGAACTGTCCTTTAATCCAACGTTGGGGCACCATTGTGAACTGAACACTATCTCGTGCAATGTGTCCCGGTCATGATCTGCCTTTTGAGAGTAATTGAATGACAGGCCGATTCACTTTTTGATATTGTGCTGCCACCTCTTTCTTCGGCTGACTCTTTTTCTTCCTGCCTGGACTATGCCTTCAAAATGGTCTTTGCAAGACCTCCAGATCTTCCATGTGTCTTTACCATCGTAATTTCGTCTTCCTAATTGAGGTGAGAATGTCCACGTAATGGCCAATGGCAGCATTTAATTTATTGCTTACATTTCGTTTATGATGTGCGCTGTGTAGGAGATATTTAGTATATTTCGAAAACATCTCATTTCAAGCGCATTGATTCTTCTTTGGAAGTCTGCAGTGAGCATCCGAGCCTCACAACCATCCCAGAAGACTGACATCATCAGTGAACGCATTAGTCGAATCTTTGATCTCAGGGAGAGTTCCTTGCTTTGCCAGATGTGTTTTAGTTTGCTAAATATTTACCTACATACCAACTACTTAACTATCAAATTATCAGCTCACCTGCACTCTTAGTTTAGAGGTACGTCTAACGCTTAAACCATTTTTAACATATTTTTACTTGTAGTGTTACTTTTGCACAAATTACCTAGAATAATACAAGATTTATTTGATTTTTGAGTTACAAGTACAAACCTTATATTTATGGGTGCGCTGTGTTTCTAAAGCAAAATCAAGCATTTTATTTTTCCGCAAAATAAGCTGTAAACTTAAAATTTTTTCTTCGTTCTCAATACTGAATATTAAGATTTGCGTGCAACGAGTTTTGCACCTCTAGCCTGCTGTATTTTCTTGATTTGCTACTATAGCCTTTGGTCAGCCAAGACCATCTGCAAGGCAGCAGTTGTTTTTGGCAAGTGATGCAGCGTTCACAAGCCACGGCTGAGGGTTCCACGCATTACCCCGCCGCTTTCTACCCATTTGGAGCTGGGTGGAACTTAAAGTAAATTTTATTAGATGTAACAAAACTACGTACAAAAAATATTTTTCACATTGAAAAATAGCATCTTGGTATTTTTGTAGATACTCCGCAAGACTTAGATCCGTCGCACTTGGTTAACTTATAGCTGAAAATCATACTTATTATCGAAGGTTGTTAATATGTTGTTTAAAAAGTTGTGGTTTGCTCTTGTTCACATTCTATGGAGGTAGAATTAAGTTGTGTTGCACTTCCATTCTGGGGCGTCATTAGGGTTGGTGTCCCTCAGCAGTTTCTCATGACATAACCCTAAAAACACCTCCGAGGCTGCCAGTGCCAAATAAAGGGATAATACAAAATTTTAAATTTTGTTTAAAACTTTAATGTGTTGTAAGTAAATAAATTTTCCAAGAACATCTTTATATTAGGTTCAATGCCGCACAGTGCTTATGTCAACTAAATCAATAATAGCGTTGATCAGAAGATTGAAGAAATTCCCCGTAAGTATAAAGTACTTCCTGATCCGACATTAATGTCAACGAGACATAACTGACTGCAGACCAATCAGAAATTGCGATATGAAAATGGAGAAACTCATATCCTATACGTTATAAAATTGTTGCTATACAGATCAATAAAATTGTATTCTGACCGTACTTTTCGCTACAAAAATAACAACACATCTGATTATAGCATTGGTAATTTTCCAAATCAGCTCTTCGTTTCTTACAAATCCAGACATTTAAACTTGACATACATTAGGGGATTAACACTGACAGGATTGCATTGGTTTGTGTATCAAAATAAATCAATGTTTTTGTTCTTGTTGTTGTTGTTTTCCTCAACGGTAAAATGTAGTAGAATTCTTAACACATTTGAATCCTTTAAATTCTGTAGAGCTAAAAATTAATACATGAAAAAATTTATATTAATAAAAAGTATAACCTTTCAAATTCTTTTTTAGAAAATTACATTTGAATAGTCCTTCAAAGTTTCATTATAAATGTATAGTTGATTTTATAAAACGAATACAATGAATACCTTTTTTGTATAAATGTATGTATGTATCTAAATCAACACCATTATACCCAGTGTGCTGAAATTTTGCATGGGACCCCAATTAGACCCGGAAAAGGTCATAGGCTATGTCTAAACATCAAGTAACCACTCATAGGATAAGGGGCCCCTTATTTTGCTTTTTTCCTTATAAGAGCTCTATAAAAATTGAAAATGACCAATTCTTTTAATTCGCGTGTAGGTGAGAGCCTGAAACTTTGGGTAGTTGTTAAGTACATTTTCACGATGGTAACAGGGTACAGCCTAGTACCGCCTAGTTTAATTACACTTCCACGTTGGTAACAGGGAACAGCCTAGTTTAAGTACACTTCCACGATGGTAACAGGGAACAGCCTAGTTTAAGTACACTTCCACGATGGTAACAGGGAACAGCCTAGTTTAAGTACACTTCCACAATGGTAACAGGGTACAGCCTAGTTTAAGTACACTTCCACGATGGCAACAGGGTACAGCCTAGTTTAAGTACACTTCCACGATGATAACAGGGAACAGTCTACTTTAAGTACATTTCCACGATGATAACAGGGAACAGCCTAGTTTAAGTACACTTTCCTCGTTGGTAACAGGGTACAGCCTAGTTTAAGTACATTTCCACGATGATAACAGGGTACAGTCTACTTTAAGTACATTTCCACGATGATAACAGGGAACAGCCTAGTTTAAGTACATTTCCACGATGGTAACAGGGTACAGCCTAGTTTAAGTACATTTCCACGATGATAACAGGGAACAGCCTAGTTTAAGTACATTTTTACGATGATAACAGGGAACAGCCTAGTTTAAGTGCACTTCCACGATGGTAACAGGGTACAGCCTAGTTTAAGTACACTTCCACGATGGTAACAGGGAACAGCCTAGTTTAAGTACACTTCCACGATGGTAACAGGGAACAGCCTAGTTTAAGAGTGCAGATTGTTTGCTTTTTTACTTTTATGAGCTATATGAAGATTACTTAGAGCGTTAGCTACTGTGTAAAAGAATGATCCATGACCAAACGTGTTACATAGAATGTGAGAACCTTTATTAAAATACTGCCGTGCACTGAACTCATAATGCCCATTTCTTCGGGGACCGGGGCGCCAAATATCTTTTTGCGGTCAATTTTAAAACTCTTTTAAATTTTATAAGATCTTGAGGAATAAGGACAACACGGCAGTGGCTTCACTAGGGGGTCGAGGGGGGCGGGCCGCATCGGGTGACACTATTAGGGGGTTGACACCAGACTGCAAAATTCTATATATTCCTGATATTTGGCACTGGAAAACTCGGAGGAGTTCTATTGGTGAAATAGGGACGGAGTGACAACATGAGCTACCGCCCCGGTTGACACCAACCCTAGTGACGCCTCTGCAACACGGTTTAAGTTAATATATTTAGTATATCACCCGTGAGCCAGAATAAAATAAAAAGAGTTTTCTTTCCGGATTGGTGTATACGGGTCCTGAACATTAACTGAAATACTAATTTACAGCTTCGAAGTGGGGGTAAGTAGCTAGTTTTTATATAGCTAACAAATATCGGAAATATCCAACTTTACCGGTCATAACTACAAACAAAAGATAGGAACACTAAATACATTTTTAAAAATATCAGATTTTTATGCTCTTCTTATTCAAAATAGTGTATCAATGCTTTAAGTATCATTCAACTTTGAAAACGATATTGAAATATCATCAACATGTAGAATATATCCCTAGCTGAATATATTTATTTTTTTTTGATAATTTGTTTTAGATAACTGCGTAGTTCAGTTTCTTTTTATAGACTACGGGTTTCCCTTCATGATGAAAAATAACCACTTGCCTTGAAAATCCATTTTAAAGATTTATAACCGATAGTATAAGTATATATATTTCACTTCACTAAAACAGAAGCACTTCAAGTAGTTATGTTTCACTGTTAAGTTCAAAACTGTTGGTTTGCTGTAATTTTTTTCTTCAAATTTTCTGTTAATATGTAAGTAGGCATATGTAACCTATATTACTTATATTTGCTTTAGTTTAGCGTTTGCTCATTTATTTTAATATGACATGTCTTGACCTAGATTTATTTTCCTTAATGCACTAGTTTATAGATCTACCTATAATTCTTTTCTTTCATGAAAACTTTTCCGTTAAACTAACTAAACTGATTAAGCTAATTACAAGTTTGAACACAACATACTTTCTGTTGCCATAATGATAGATTAGATTATTTTGTACATGGGAAAATGCTTACTACACATTTTAATGAGAAGAATTTAATAAAATTTAATTTTTTATTTTTTTTCTTAATAAAAGTTAATGTATTTCTTTCCAAACCCATTCCAAAAATGTGAAAGTTTGATTTCTTCACTGCCCTGTCTCAGAGAAACAGAATAATAGAAACCAAATAAAAAATCATGTTAAGCCTGGTCCCTTTTGGAACTCAGGACGTGTTAGCGCATTTTCGTATTATGTATCAGTACTTATGTTAGATATCAGCATTATGTAGTTATCAGTAATTGTGTTTAGATTTTAGACATATTTTTATGAATTTTCTTGTGTAATGAATATACCTGACATTTTTAAATTTAAAAGTCATTTCTTTACATTTTAAAATTTTTATTTTCTCTTTAATCTAACTACAAGTCACCACAAATGATGACGTAAAAGTCTCTAAACCTTTACACATATTCTAATGACGTCAACTAAAAAAAACAACTAATTCTTTTGCACGCCTTCGCACCACTCTTGAATGCTTGAAAAATGCTCTATTCGACTTCCGGCAATGGCGGCCGTTCCCTGTGCCAGTGTTAACTCTCGATTCGCAAAGTTTTTTGGTAGTTTTAACGGGGTTTTTTAACGGATCGAGTAACTGAGTGTTGATGCACCAATGGCAGGTCAGGACATACAAAAAACATATATACATCATGGGTCTAGGACTTATGGATCCTGTGATCAGGGTGATGACAGACGGACAAAACGGGTGCAATAGCGATTTCGACATCTCGAAAATGCGCTAAAAATTAAAAATGCTGATTATTTTTTTTTTTTTTTTAAATTAGAATTAGAAATACGTTCTGTTTCAATGACCTTAACCTTGCCTTTAAAAAGAAATAACATTAGAAATAAAAAATGAAATAACTTACAGAAACGAAATAATTTATAACTTTACTAATATTTCGTTTTTATAAAAATAAAAGTTTGTCCGTGTAGCTTATTCTTATCATTTGGCAACACGATAAATTTACAGTGGGAAAAATTGTATGTAAGGGGATAACTTTGATTACAAAAGTAAATCTAATATTTGAGACTGATATATTAAATATGGTTTTCATGGAGATCTTTGTACATGCTATGAAACTTTCAGATTGAATTT
>MUZC01001352.1:441724-490356 GCA_002072015.1 Radix auricularia
TTTTTTAAATTGTAAATCTAATTAAATTAATTAAATTAAACCTTTATGTTTTGGTGGATATGTGATCAGACAAGCGCATGTTTATATATTAGAAATATCTTTTATTACGGCTGTTATCGATTAATTTAAAATTAATCGTTAACTTTTGAAAAATTACCGAATAATTAATCGATTATTTTGATTAAAGCAAAATAATAAGATGTATTAAGTCATTAAACTAAAAGATTGCAAGGGAAGTAACAAAAACAGCCAATTCACGTTTTTGTTTTGTTGGTATAGCTTTAAGTAGTTCAATATAATATCCATGAATTTGAATTTTTTTATTGTTAATTAAGTAAAAACAATGTTTAATTTTAATATTATTTTCCTTATAAATCGGCTTATTTAAAAGTTTACACTTTAAAGATCTTTTTTTTTTTAAATGGAGTAGTTTGTACGTAAAAACAACCATTTTTTATTATTAATAACTTATTATTTATTGATAGATCAGACATAAAATTGAACATATCCACAGCGATTGTAATCCTTATTTAATCGATTAAAATAATTTAAATCGATAAAAAATTTTACCGATTCATCGAGAAATTAATCGATAATTTCCGCAGCCCTACTTTTTATATTAAGATTTGAAAGAGAAGTACACCTACATCAATGCTTCAGGAATACTTATTTGATTATAGGAACTATAATGAATGAAAGCCACACACATCGTACCTCAGTTCGATGTTTAATTACTTATTATAACTTCCGGTTATCTCCAAGAACTCTAACTGTATTAATTAATTATATACATGACCATCAAGGGTTATTATCCTTATTACAGGAACAAACTAACAAATGTTCAATTTAAATTTGCTTTTAAAGAGAGCAGATTTAAGTTGTGTGATGCATCAATCTTTTTAAAATATATAATAATTATTTTTTTAAATAAGCATTTAAAGAAACACGTCCACATCTTACGTTGTTTTAAATTAAAACAAATAGCAGTACCTCAAACTAGCATTCATTCACACACAATAATCTTCA
This sequence comes from Radix auricularia, assembly GCA_002072015.1. Lineage (NCBI taxonomy): Eukaryota > Metazoa > Mollusca > Gastropoda > Lymnaeidae > Radix > Radix auricularia. The sequence goes on from MUZC01001352.1 coordinate 442,751, forward strand.
GTTAAATAAAGGGAGCAGTTGTAATGACCATAGCTTTGATAGCAATGGTGTTATCGCAATCTTGTTTGCATATCATTAAAACAATTACGTGTGTATTTGCTTTTTGTCTCTTTCAGAATGGCTGAAATATTTGGTGAGTTTTAATACTATAATACTATGAGATCTCTCACAAAATTTAGCATTTTAAAAAATGTATAGGGAATTCACCATATTTAAACAATGGTTTGTTCTTAGCTCTTGCAATCCACTTCGCATTTTACAACTTTCATTCTTACATACAAGTTGAAAAATACATTTATAAATTTATTTATATAAATAGCTCGTTAAGAATTAATGGTACATATATTTTCTGAAATTATTTAAACTAAATTTCATTAATTAAATAGTATATTATTTTGTGTTTTAAAATGATAGCAATAATGCTTTGTGTGAGGCATCTTCTTTTAATTAGTAGACATTATAAAGAAAGTGTTTTTTTTTTAAATTTCTAAAAAATTTTTGTCCAAGCTCCTTAATTATCTATTTTACTGCACATTAGAATTTTTGTTATATATATTTGTTTTTTCAACATTTATGTTACTCCATCTTTTACTGCCATCTATTCATTACTAACCCGGTTGACATGTGTCTTAAATGGACTTCTATGTAATTGTAACCAATTTTAATTTAAAACAAAATGTTAACTTATGCCTGCCCTCACCCCCTCCCCTTAAATCCACAAGCCAAATATCTCATAAATTCATCAGTGTCGTTAAGGTTCTGATAGTAAGCAAATTTACATTTTAAAAAATTATATATTTTTCGCGTTAATATCTTTAGAGACTTTTTGTAAAGGACAGTTCAACACCTTGAAAGTGTAAGGTGTTTTCAGGTTCAGTATTTTAAATATGTTTCCTTGTCTATAAATGATTACCTTACAAGTGTATGAACGGTATTAAAGTAAACTCGACTTGTTGTTCACGTGATATTACGTTTTTAAAGAGGCCACGCGAGACTTTGGCCAGGATATAATGGTCAAGCTGCCCAACGGTCAAGTCGTCTTAAAGACAATCTCCATCATGGAACAAAGTGGCCGTGTTCGTACAGTTGCCGAGGTTGGTAGACAATATCAAGTATGGTTCAACTACCGAACAAACAATACCACGTATTCATTAATGTAAAGTGTTTTTGAACGAAAAAAAATGTTTAATTATTGACTTTCAAAAATTCTTGGATTACTATAGTCTTTTGAGTTAATGACCCGATATCTGAGATTAAATTAATTCGTAAATTATTATAAATGTTTAGTTATAACATTTTAATTATGTGCTAGCAAAAATAAAGAAAGAAAGAGCAAGTTGTGTCTAAATCTGTGAAGGTTTATGAAAAAACATTACAAAAGTCATGTGATAATTTAGATTTAATATTTAGCGCATTTTCGAGAAGTCGAATGCGCTATTGCAACCGTTTTGTCCGCCTGTCCGTCTGTCATCGCCCTATATCTCAGCAACCATAAGTCCTAGAACCATGATAAATATATGTTTTTTGTATGTCCTGACCTGCCATTAGTGCATCAACACTCAGTTACTCGATCCGTTAAAAAACCTCGTTAAAACTACCAAAAAACATTGCGAATCGAGAGATAACACTGGCGCAGGCAACGGCCGCCATTGCCGGAAGTCTTAGTATTATCAAAAGTATTTTTTTTTTCTTGACGTCATTTGAATATGTGTAAAAGTTTAGAGAGTTTTACGTTATCATTTGTGGTGACTTCAATCAAGATCTTTGCGGCCCAGGGGCAGAAATTGAAACTTTTTCGAAACAAGCTTCAACATTCAACTACTCTCACCAAGATTGGCAACCACGAACTATCAAACAACAATTGACGGAGTATTTGGGCGATTAGCTAATTACAATTTAGAATGTTTCATTTATGAGTCCTATTTGAGTGAACACAAACCAATTGTAGTTAGATTAAAGGGAAAATTTAAAAAATTAAAATGTCAAGAAAAGACTTTTAAGTTTTAAAAAATTCAGGTATATTCATTACACAAGAAAATTCATAAAAATATGTCTAAAATCTAAACACAATTACTGATAACTACATAATGCTGATATCTAACATAAGTACTGATGCATAATACGAAAATGCGCTAACACGTCCTGAGTTCCAAAAGGGACCAGGCTTAACATGATTTTTTTTTTATTTACAAAGATTAAAAGACAGATATTGAAAGAATCGGAAATTTCCAATCCCCATGAGTATGATATGATTTTAATGTGAAATGGGAACATTACAACTGTCATGGAAGATGCTTTGCCCATCACAATATACATCGTGAACCAAACAAGTGTTGGGCTGTTTGAGTTCAAGTTAAAGTAAGAATATATTTTTGCACTGATAATTAGCTTCCATGGTATTTTAATTATTCAGATCACACTTAAGGAGACATTTACAATAACATTTTAGGAATATTTTACTATGTAGGAATTAATTCTAAAGATTATAGAAAATATAAGTAATCATTTTATTGATTAAATACATAAGCCTCCAGTAATGTAACTTGGAATTAGTTGGAATATTAGGGCCTGGTGGGACTTAACTTCCTTTGGGGCACCACATACGGTGGCGTATTATTTCATGTAGAAAAAATATGACTTTTGAATTTTGATCTCCTTTACTTCCCATAGCTACGCCCCTGTAAGCAACTTAAAAAAGGCGTATTATATGAAACGATGACGTATTTTCAGCAAAATAATTAAGGTTGTAATATCCTTTCAATTCAAGGGATGTGACGGCAGTAAGATGCAGCCAATTGGTTAACTGATATTAACGGACATTTGATATAGTGGTCAGCGCCGCCCCTGAGAGTGGTGATCTTCATGGCTGAGATTTAACAGATTTTCTATTTCTAAGCATGACGGAAAATTAGTTTCTTTAAAACGTGTGCAAATCATGCTAAGATTTTATGTTCATATTCCTAAATGTGACAACATTTTTGATGATTGTTTCATTACCTTTGTTATGATTGTCCTCTTTTAACAATATAAAGCAGGGCCAGGAAAATTTTACTATGGTCTTGACAGTCATGTTAACATTTTTAAAAAATTGGAATGAAATGAACGAACGAAGTGAATTAATGTAGAGTAGATAATGTTAATTACAAGTTTTTTGTAAACTTCCAATGTATGCATCAATGCTAACATTCAACCATATCCTTATATCTCTAATGATGCATCGACACAATCAAACATGGCTTATATCTTTAGTTATTTCATTATTTCGATCTAGTTTATGTGTTTAACAACGCTTACATGTTAACAGTCATTCCATTTATGTTTATGATAAAAGAAAACCACAAATTTTAACTTAAGGTATACATAATTTTATCAAATTTATATATTGTGGGTATATGTTTTACCATGAATACACGGGCATGCCCTTTTTCATTTCATTGAAATATTCATTCAGTTGTTTTTGTTAATTATAAAATAGAAAGTTCATCTAGCCTTTAAACGCTATTTTTAGAAAATTATTTTGACTTGTCTTACGATAAGAAAGGCAATAGAACTACAGCAGCATATGCATGAATGCTATTGCACTGTTTTAGTACGTGTTATTAATGTCTATTAATAATTGCCATCTCTATGAAACACATACGATTCAAATCATTTTTAATGAAACAAACAAATATACAAACAGAAACAAAAGCGAATAATAATTTACATTCGTATTTTACTACCTCATTCTGTGGTTAATGGGTAATTAAATTTGTAGAATTTTAAAAATCTTTTTTTTGTTATCACTTCCAAACCGTTTGTGTTTGATCTACTTTTTTTCAAAAATACTTTTTTGGTCAAATAAACAATAAATTTGACTGATCTACCTCAAATTGAGTTATTTAAATCATTAAACATTTACTAAATTTATTTTAAAGCTGACAATTTATAATACTTATAATGCAGATAATTTGTGGAGTGTTTTGAGAAAGAAAATAGAAAATATTTATGAAACTTAAAAAATCAAAAACAAGTTTCAAAGAATTTTATTTCACTGCCTCATTAGAAACATATTTTTAAAAAAATTCAAGTCCTTATTTAAAGAAATTATTTCATACTCATTTATAAACATGAGCAAAACGTTATTAACCTTGCTGTTCTAATATTAAAATTGCTGTTAAGTGCTCATTTTTTAAAATTTATTTTACAAAAATCTTTTCAATCAAAGTAAACAACTTTAGCTGAAGTCCTTTTTTAAAAAAAAATAAGGAAAGATACATTGCATAACTACGTTGATGGTTAATCTTATCTTACCAGTTCAAGTTCCTTCTATATAGGAGATTATAGCGTCGTAAGCTCATTCATTATTTTTTTCCTAGAGTTGCTTTTTATTAAGGTAATAATTGTAGATGTTGCGTTTGTTTTCCTGATTTTATCAAGCCCCCAAATCTATGTATGAAAGGTATAATTAATTAGAATATTTATAAGAGATCGATAAGTTTTAATTATTATAATTTTTTTTTTAATTTTTTTTTAAAAATTTTTTTAAAATTTTTTTATTTTTTAATTTTTTTTAAAATTTTTTATTAATTTTTTTTTTGTATTAATTTAAATTTGTATTAATTTTGATTTTTTCGCTGTTACAATAGAACTCATTTTATTGCTGCTTCATTACAAGTTAATTTATTGCTGTTGTATTATAAATCATTTTATTGCTGCTTTATTACAACTCATTGGCGTCACTATGGGCTGCGGTGGGGGCGGGCGGCCCGGGTAACACCGGCAGGTGGTAACATCAAAATGGTAAACTCTGTATATTTCTGTTATTTTAAACTGGAAACCTCGGTGGATTTCCATGGGTTAGTTAAATATTGAGAGGGTGACACCATGAGCTACCACCCCGGTCGAAACCAATCCCAGTGACGCCTCTGTTACATCTTAATTTATTGCTGCTATATTACTACTTAATTTATTGCTGCTATATTACTAATTTGTTGCTGATAAAATACAACTTAATTTATTGCTGCTATATTACAACTTAATTTATTGCTGCTATATTACAACTTAATTTATTGCTGCTATATTACAACTTAGTTTATTACTGTTACATTAAAAATCATTTTATTGCTGCTATATTACAACTTAATTTATTGCTTTTATATTACAACTTATTTAATTGCGGCTACATTACAACTTAATTTATTGCTTTTATATTACAACTTAATTTATACACTTCCACGATGGTAGCAGGTGAAAAGTTATTTGAAACAATCTTTATTGTGGGCTGGGAGGCAAAAATGTAGATTTTCCCTAATATGAACTATATACAAATTAAAAATTCCTAATTCTCCCATTCCCTATGTAGGTAGAAGCATAAAACTTTAGGAAGTTGTTGGTACCCTTTCACGACAAAATATTAGCGTAATATAATTTTAAAATTCACACTCATTGGGGCCGGGACCAAATATGTGCTATATACAAATTGAAAAGAACTATTTTTACTATTTCCCATATAGGTAACGCATAAAATGTTGGATATTTTTAAATACACCTCCACGATGGCAGCAGGTGAAAAACTCATTTTATTGCTGCAACATAACAACACATTTTATTTTTTGCTGCTATATTTCAACTTAATTTATTGCTGTTATATTACAACTTATTTTTATTGCGGCTACATTACAACACAAATGTTTATGGTGTCTAAAGAAGCCCAAGAGGATGACACGTGTGATGCTTTCGTCCATAACCCAGAGACGAGACAAGTGATCACACTAGAGGTTACCTTTGTGGACGCTAATGGCGATAACAAAAAAGTGGCACAGGTCAGCTAAAGAAATATCTGTGTTTATTTATATGAAAGTATATATCTAATAATGATCTATGAATGACGCAAATGTAGTTGAAACTTTAAAAGGTTTTTTTTCCTCATATATTACAATTTATTTTATCATTAACATTTAACACAATGGGAAATTGCCGAGCATGAAGGATCTATGGTGAGAACTGCCATACATTTGCCAATGCCCCTTAACACAAATGGGGTCTGGACTGTGTCCGACAAAAAGTTACTTGGTCAGTTAGAACTCTATTTGGGACCACGGCTGTCGTTTATGTGGCATTTTGTAATGAGACAGTCGCACATCTGTTGACCTATTGCTCTTCAGAGAANCATCGCTAGGGGTGCGGTAGGGCGGGCCGCCCCGAGTGACACCATCAGGGGGTTGACACCAGAATGTAAAATCTATATTTTCCCGTTATTTGGTTTTGGAAAAATCGGAGGAGTTATATGGGTTAAATCATGTGGGGGTGACACTTTGAGCTACTGCCTTGGGTGACACCATGAGCTAACGCCCCGGGTGACACCAACCTTAGTGACGCCTCTGATTGTGCGTACGGGTCAGGCAGCACAAGCACTGAGAACTAATACTGTCTGTCGAAGGTCTTTTTTTGAGGCTCATCTAAAGCATTGTAAACCGGACCATAAGAGTCTTAAACTTGGCCTACCTAAACCACCAAATGTCACATTTCTATCATTTATTTTTTAATTTTACCAAGTCATCAAATTGAAAAAAAAACATAATTCAAAAATTAAAATATGCCACTTGGAGATTCCATTTCTTTACCTATTTTTTGTTTTTTTTTGTTTTTTTTTAATATATTCATTTATTTGCAACAGGTGATGGACGAATTGCTGTCAACACTCGGTGTAGCTTCACGGAACTACAAAATGGTGCTGGCAAATAAACAAGTCAGGAAACCTTTGGATGAGAAAGAGGATATGATTAATGTAAAAACTGATCTGATGAATAGACTTGTCATTACTTTTGAAGAGAGATAATTCTTTAATTTTAATAGAGGTATTGAATAAAAACAATATGTGTTACCAAGTGTCTGTTTTGACGATAGCTATAATTGTCTTTTAAAAGTTCATGTCGATTATTTATTTTTATTGATAATGATTTAAGTAAAATGGCTTTTTTAAAAAACAAAATAATAAAAATTAGAGTCTAAAACAATAGTTTGCCAATTGGGATAAAAATAATCTTCTAAGTAATATCAGGCTATAACCTTCTCATAGCACATATAACCTAGTCCGGAAGGTAAATAATGACCTACTGCTCGCACCGAACAGTTGTTAATTCTCTATTCTGATCCTCACATACATGTTGTTCAGCCTTTGATATCATTCGATATAAAACTGTTGTCGGAAACCGGAAAAAAAATTATTTTGGAATTCCTGGGTCATTTTTCAAGATTGATCAATCTTACCTTTCCCACCAACGACAGATAAAATCTGTGGATGATGCCTCACTAACAGGTTTGACTATGTGTAAATATTGTATCAGGGCTCCGTTTTGAGATTTGTAAAACTAGTATAACATTATGTGTACCTGACAACTTGTTGTTGTGCTCACAAACCTGCATTTAAAAGCCAACCAATCCCAGATGAGGCGTAACAATGACTTGTAAACGAACAGCGCAATTACCAATGGCGCTAAGGGAAATCCTAAAATTATATAATTTTCTAATTTTTGGATTTTTAAATTATCTTTTTGTCAAGGGCACAACACATAAATTAGCCAGTGGTGCAGAAAACCCTGTAACTGTTCTGGCTTTTCTCTTACTTTCTCCCTTGTCTTGTTGACTCCACTATCCAGGCCTCGCAGGAGTGCATTGGAAGGGTCAAGTCTTTTATCACTTTCTTGGGACTTATGAATAAACACTAGACCGAAGCTTTTTACATTCTCCAATACTTAATCCTTCTATACTTTGCCTCTTTCCACCTCTATTCAATAAGATAGTTCCGATATACAGTTGACCTCTTCACCTACATTCTATCAGATAACTTGTCTTCAAGTAAATTTTTTGAGTACATGCTTCCGATGATAATTGTCAAAAGAGAATGTTACATTTCCAACTAATGGGAGCCGGGGACCCCAAAACATATTTTTCTGTATATGAGCTATACAAAAAATTAACATCACTAATTCTCCTATTTCCCCATGTAGGTAGAAGCTGGAAAACTTTTGAAATTTTTTGAGGACAAGCTCCCGACAATTGGCAAAAAGAATGTTAGAATTCCCTCTAATTGGGTACCGGGGGCCAAATTATATTTTTTCTTATATTTAAAAAAAAAACTTATTACTAATTCTCCAATTTTCCGTGTAGGTAGGAGCATGAAACTTTGGGTAATAGTTAAGTACCATCTAAGGACAAATGTTGGTGTAAAAGAATTTTGAAATACAGATTTATGGGGGCCGGGACCCCAAAAAACGTATTTTTCCTTATATGAGATTTATAAAAATTGAAAATCACTGATTCTCTTATTTCTCGAGTAGGTAGACTCATGAAACTTTTGGGAATTGATAACTACACTTTTACGATGGTAGCAGATGAAAACATATTTTAAAATATCTCTTACTGGGGGTCGGGGGTCCAAATGTAGTTTATTTTCTAATATAAACTATATAGAAACTACACATAACTAATTGCCCCATTCTCCATTTAGGTAGAAGCATAAAACTTTGGGAAGATGTTGAGTACAATCTCCAATTGAAAGTTGGCGAAAGAGAATAATAAATTTCCACTCACAGGGGGCTGGGGGCCCAAATATAATTTTTTCTTATATTAAAAACCGATTCATCACAAATTCCACAATTTATCGTGTAAGTTAAAATATAAAACTTTAGCAAGTTGTTGGGTACCCTTAAAACGAAGAAAATTTGCGTAAAATAATTTTTAAATAAACGCTCATGAGGGCCTAAGCCCCCCCCCCCAAAAAAAAAAAAACAACGTGTTTTTTCCTTATACGTGCAATAAAAATTTTAAAATCAATAATTCTCCTATTTTCCAAATAGGCAAAGGCATGAAACTTTGGGGGTTTCTTAACTACACTTCCACGATGGTAGCAGGTGAAAAGTTATTTGAAACAATCTTTATTGTGGGCTGGGAGGCAAAAATGTAGATTTTCCCTAATATGAACTATATACAAATTAAAAATTCCTAATTCTCCCATTCCCTATGTAGGTAGAAGCATAAAACTTTAGGAAGTTGTTGGTACCCTTTCACGACAAAATATTAGCGTAATATAATTTTAAAATTCACACTCATTGGGGCCGGGACCAAATATGTGCTATATACAAATTGAAAAGAACTATTTTTACTATTTCCCATATAGGTAACGCATAAAATGTTGGATATTTTTAAATACACCTCCACGATGGCAGCAGGTGAAAAAATATTTAAAATATTTCTTGGTGGGCGCTGTGGGCTTAAATATAGTTTTTTATGCACTCACTCACTTATCACTAATACTCAATCTACCCGCAGCATAGCGCGGGCAAATTGCTAGTATACTAATAAAAGGGAAAGCCCTCACTGACTGACTGACTCACTCATTCATCACTAATTCTCCAACTTTCCGTATAGGTAGAAGCATGAAACTGTGGGAAGTAACTTTGGTTACATTCTCGCGACAAAAATTGGCAAAAAAGAATTTTAGAAATCTGGCTCGTGTGGGGCCGGGGGCCCAAATTTTTAAAACTTTTTTTGGGCTCTATAAAAATTGAAAATCACCAATTTTCCTATTTCCCGTGTAGGTACAATCATGAAACTTTGGAAATTTGTTAAGTACATGCTCCCAATTATAATTGTAAAAAAAAAAAGTTACATTTCCCACTCATGGGGGCCGGGGCCCCAAAAAAGTTTTTTTCCTTATATGAGCTGTATAAAAATTGAAAATCACTAATTCTCCTCTTTCACGATTGGGTAGAAGCATGAAACTTTGGAAATTTGTTGAGTACACGCTCCCGACAAAAATTGGCAAAAAAAATGTCTAAATTCCCTCTCATTACGGACCAGGGGTTCAAATTTACTTTTTCTTATATTAAAAACCGACACATCACGAACTCTCTAAATTCCCGTGTAGGTAGAAGCATGAAACTTAGGGAAGTTGTTGGGTACATGCTCCCATATATAGTTAAAAAGAGTTATTTTACCACTCATGGGGGCCGGGGCCCCAAAAACTTTATTTTTCCTAATATGAGCTATGTAAAAATTGAAATTCACTAATTCTCAGATTTCCCGTATATGTAGAAGCATGAAACTTTAGACATTTTTTGAGAACACGCTCCCGACAAAAATTGACAAAAAAGAATGTTAAATTTCCCTCTAATGGGGGACCAGGGGCCCAAATATAGTTTTTTTTTATATATTAAAAACCAACTCATCACTAATTCTCCGATTTCCCGTGTAGGTAGGAGCATGAAACTTTGGGAATATGTTCAAGTACCCTCTCACGATAAAATTCGGTGTAAATTTTTTTTTTAAATAGACACTCATGTGATAGACGGTTCACCAAAAACGTATTTTTTCCTATATGAGATTTATAAAAATTCAAAATCTATAAGTCATTTATTGCCCGTGTAGGTAGACACATAAAACGTTGGGGAGTTGCTAAATTCACATTCGCAATGGTAGCAGGTTGAAAATTTTTCAAATATCCTTTACTGGGGACCGGGGGCCCAAATGTAGTTTTTTTCCAAATATATATGTAGAAACTATGTAAAAACTGAAAATCAATAATTTTTCAATTTCCCGTGCAGGTAAAAACATGACACTTTCGGAAATTGTTGAGTGCAATCTTCTGACAAAAATTAGCAAAAAAGGATGTTACAATTTCCACTAATGGGGGACCGGGGGAGCATGTAGTGGGATCATGAAACTTTGGGATTGTTAATTTCCTTCTCACGACTAAAGTCGGTGTAAAAGAATTTTGAAATACACACTTATGGGAGCCGGGGCCCCATTGTTTTTTCTTATGTGAGATTTATAAAAATTGAAAATCTTAATATACCCGTCCATCTTGATAAGGAATAATATCATATAAATGTTTAAAAAATTGTCTCATGGGTCACCGGGGGCCAAAAACTTTTTTTTCACCTAAAACGGGCTATATAAAACTGAATCAACACTAATTCTCCAAGTTTCCGTGTAGGTAGAAACTTAAAATTTTTGGAATTTGTACCCCCCTCCCTTTTAGAGGCAAAATATTAAATCACCTCTCACTAAGGGTATAATGGCCGAAATATAGTTTTTTCCCCAATATGAGTTATATAAAAAGGACGCATCTTTAAATATCCAAGTTCTTGTGTACGTAGGAGCCTGAACGGTTGAAGTTAATATATTTAGTATATCCATCTTGATTCAGATTAAAATCAATAGGTGTTTTGAATTGGTTTTTTAGGGTTCTCACAGCTAACTGAAATCCTAATTGCCGCAGCGAAGCGCGGGTAAATAGCTAGTATATATATATATATATATATATATATATATATATATTACAGCTGCTAACAGTATCCGTTAATTTTGTAATTAATCGTTAAAAATATTTTTTTTAAAATCCTAGATATTACACGGACTTTTTGGTTTTAAACTATTGAATGACGGAAATGTTCAAAATGTTGAAAAAGTTTGCCTAACATAGTTCTAACAACTCGCCTACTCATCAAAGCAAATGAAAAGCGTATTAATGTTATGGCTGTAGTGGATTTGGACTCAATGATAGAAATTGACATAAGCTTATCTGATAAATTCTTGCGTAACAAAATGGAGTTGAAAGTTCCTGAATCCAAAACACTCTGTAAATGTGCATCTTAATGAACATCGATTTCCGATTATGCATTCCATGCCAAGACCGTTTTGTGCATATTTTTTCTTTGTCTCTACATTTTCTGATTGTTTAATCTACGGCCTTTGGGCAATTATAAAAAGTATCCTAAAAAAATCTTCAGGTTAAAAGGAACCGTCCTGACAAATTTCTTCCCCTTTCATCATTTGGTTTTTCCGAGATTGTCAAAATTACAGTCGATAGTAAAACATAAAAACATACATATATTTAACATATATCCATCAGTCCGGTAGTCAATGATTATGTTTTAATAATTTTAGTTAAGAAAAGAGAAAGCGATTTTACTCAATATTACTTTTAGTTCAGTCATGCTTAACTTCATTGTGTATAATTATTAACATCAAACGACTTTTTACTTATATGGAAAGATGAGCCATTAGTTAGAGATGGCTTAGGCTTTATGAGTATAGAAAATAACATTAAGTTAAAGTGAATGAATAAAAATAAAATGCAAAAATAAAAATTACGAAGGTATATATTCTATCTCTCTCTATATATAAATCAAAGTATGTCTGTATGTGTGTGTGTGTTTGTCCGTTATACCTGACTAAACAGATCGTCATGAAAATTTTTGAGCCTGTTGAGTACCCTACCGGAATGGTAACTGGCTACTTCTTTTTCTCCATCTAACACTAAAGGGGCGCAGTTTGCCCTAAATGTCAATTATATATGCTTATATAGAGCTAAATAAAAAATTAGTTTAAGCGCTATCTTCCTGATAAATGGATGGATCTTAACCAAATTTTGTAAATATATTCTTGATATAAATATTAAAATACTATAGGGCTATAGTCTCCAAAGGCCCACTCTTTTGATGTGGGGGCCAATAATACCTTTGTTATAAACCTTTAAAATTTTATTCCCCAATTCAATTATTAAAGATCTTGACAAACGATGATAAATGTATTCATTGATATATACCTTAAAAAAACAGGTGTTTTCAATTTTATATCTTGACGTGAATGGGCCCTGGGCCCTTAATGTCATATTTAAATAATAAAAGCTATAAAAAATAAGTTTATGTGTTAGCTACTGAATAATAATAATAATAATAATAAAATGATAATTTATATAGCGCTGTATCCCAGCAAGGAGCCAGGCTCACAGCGCTTTACATGGAAATAAAAATACAAATAACATTAAATAGAAACTTTCTTATCATATTAACTACATAAATGAATAGATGAATGGATCTTAAAAAGACTTTATCTACAAAAACTTGTTAGCTCATATTTAAATAATAAAGGGCACAGAACTTCAAATTTAAATTTTTTCGTGGCAGGGGGCCTCAAATGTCTTTTTCTTAAATGTTTAACATATTTTTCCCATTTAATTTTAAACCATTTTTTACAAATATATCCCTTTTGAAATTTTTTTAAAAAAATGATCAAGTTTTTTTAAGTTGAAATCTTACACGGAATATGCCCGGAGGCACTTTAATGACTTAATGCTTTTTACCTTTAAATCTATCTACAGATATATAATTCAAATAATGTATGTATTTTTTTTTTTGTCTATTAAAACTGACTAAACTATTCACCCGATCACGATGATACTTAAGGAAATTTTTGACTATGCTTCCGGGATGGCTTTGTGAAAACATTCTTTTTCTTCATATAAATTAACTAAATAGATTTGAATTGTTAATTTGGTCGGATATTTTGTTTACATATAACCGAATTCAGAAAAACAATATCTTTTATCCACTATTAGTTACTGGCGATAACTTTATAAAAAAACTTCAAAAATGTCACATAGCTGTTTTTTATCTTGAGGTCTTCAAATTTAAATAACAAAGTACTATTTGTTTTCCATGAGGCCTTTGAAGCAAAATTTATCACTGGATAAAAGAAAATATTAAAGTACAAATATTTAAACGTATTTATAATTTAATATACATGTTTTAGGTATCTAATAAAGTTTTCATTACTTTCAAGAAAGTTATAATTACAGTTCTAAAATAAAAGCAGTTTTTATTTCAAATTTAGTCTAAATGAATTTTTCCTGTTCTATAATAATAGCAATTTTAAAAAAAATATTGTGTCTAATACGCATTAAAATATTACATGTAAACAATGGCGTAGCTATGGGGGGGGACGAAATTCGAAATGCCCCCTGGCTCCCACTTAAAATATTACGTACCGCCATGTATATTGGGCCCGAGAGAGGTTAAGACACTAGCTGAGCTTGTCCCTGCAAATTCCTTAATGGGTAACTAAATGTAAATGACAATAAAATAAAAACTATTGTGTGGGAGGTTATTCCAATTTTTAAATATGTTTTTATTTTAAACACACAAATATGCACTCTCATAGAGTATAAAAGAAAAGAAAACGCTAAACTGAAATATAATATGTTCACATACTTCATTTGTAGTGATACAAAAAATGTTATTGACGTTCAAAACGCATCGAAACTTGACAATAAAAAAAACAAAACAATTGTAAATCTCAGAGTAATATTAACATGCACGCATACAAAAACAGACATTTCATACAAAGAAATAATAATAATATTAATTACATCAAATAAACCATGGCTCTTTTTACTTTGTTCCCTTTAAATATTAATTAAATCTTAAATAATGACGCAAACGCAAAATATTTTATTGCAAGATGTACGCTCTGTTAATATCGAAATCAACATTTTAAAAATTATTTTACGACTATATTTTTTCTTACTAAGCCTGAGGGAAGAGCGCTCTATTGACCTCGCTATTCAGCAGCCATCTTAGTAAATAAAAACTCAAGAGTGTCTCATTACTAAACTCCTAGTGCTTATTCCCTCGGGGCAGGGGGCCCCAAAATGATTTTTTTAACAGCACGTTAATAGTTTAAATCCCCAATCAATTTTTGCAAGATATTGAGCAATATGGTATGTGTACGATTGCAGTAAAAAATTATTTTATCACTAATAATTGAGTTGGCCCCTTAATATCGTTTGTTCTTTTCTAAGATTTTTAGTTATACATTTATTTATCCGTTTGCTATGAAACTTGGACTTTTTTGCCCATTGCCGAGTAGGTTTCTGGCATAATATTTTTAAAACACATCATTCATTCATTTCTTTATATTTATTCATTGTTACTAAGATCTTTGCAACTCAGGACAGGTCTGTTAGAGTCAAATAAAACTTTCATTTACTTTATTAATTCTGGTTAAGTTCACGAATTTCCAATTTTAACCCTTTTTGCGGACGCTCGAAAATAATCATTTTTGGTGCGCTGCTTTCTTAAATTATTAGCGTCATGACTGACAAACATTGCAAATTATGTATATTGATTGATATTATTAAATAAGTAATTTGGTTGTTATACAACACATACATTTTATTTAAATAAACGATTTATAATTCAGTCGTTTTTATTTAATCAATTTTATTGTAACTAAATAATAACACCTTAGAATTTTAATAGCACAATATATGTTACATTTTCTGAAATGCAATTAAAAGAAAAAATTTTGTGAATTAGTATAAAGATAAATAGTAAAATACTCTGTATTTAAAAGTAAAGTTAATTAAATGCATTAAAATATATTTTGAAAAGTTTTTTTTAAAAACAATGTATACTTGAAATCTTTCTATCAACTTAGTGACAAAAATCGTAGAGTTCATAAATATTAGCTTTTACAGAAGTCATGAGTATGTAAATTTTAAATGCTACAATATTTTAGTGAGACTTGTATATAATATGCATCTTCTTTATGAGACAAAAGCAAAAAATAAATAGACGCATTTTAAATTATAAAAAATAGATCAAATTGAACACATTTACAAAATACATATTTAATAACAGATGATACTTAATACTTACAAGTTTAACATAATAATTTCACATTGTGATTAAATTTTAAACCAAAAAATTAAATGTATGGAAAAGACGGACATGAACACAGAAACTTTTTAAATTTCAAAAGTATTAATGTCACAGAATTACTCGAACAAACATGAGATGAAATAGCAAACATTTATGCATACAAACAAAGATATACATTTATGCATGTATTAACAGAACCTCACAATTCTAGTAAGAAAATAGCCATGCAAAATTTAATAGATAACCCAACATTTATGAATTTAATACTTTTTCTGATTCTGAACATAAAGACTGAAAATAAAAACATTAAACACCGTTATGAATCGTGTCAATTATTTGTAACAAAATAACAAGTAATATGAAGTCGTTAACCATAAAGCAATTCAGTTAGCCTTTATGCTAACTATAAAATGCTAATGACTTTAAAAAAAAATTATAATTATTGTAACGTTAAAAAATTGGATATTTAAATCATTGAGTGGTCACGCTCGGCTATCTTCTTTTACAACTTATCTGTTTTGATGTCCTCTTTCTTTTTGTTCCTATATGCATGAATTTGTTAACGTTTCCATGTCCGACTAAGTACTCAACCCTACCAATATTAACATTGTTAACACTGAAAAAGTACAAGAAACGATTATTTAAAATAAACAATGAATAATGTCATAGAGGAATTATTGATTATTTTTATTGAGCCTCCACCTTTCCCGTAACACGTTAAAACGATCTCAGAAAATAAATAATCAAACAAAAAAAATAATTAATCAGAAGTAATTTTAAAGTAGTTTTCCAGAAATAGGGCAATTAATATTGTTGAAAAAAAGCTGATGGTGTAAACTTCCAAATTGTTTACGGGTACTGGGGAACAAAATGTTCTCCGTCAAGTCCCTTATTAGCCTTCTAATGCTATGTTTATTTTGGAAATGCAAATTGAAATGTGATAAATCCATGATGTATAAAATGGTACAAATTAAATACTACTATTGTAAAGTTTAGTAAAAACCATGAGCTGAGGGGTGCCGAAGTGATATATATATATATAAATATACATAAAACATATGATATATGATATATATGATATATATATATATATATNATATATAACTGTGTGTGTGTGTGTTTTAGCACTGCTGAAATTAATTATTTTAACGATTCAATTATTTTTTTACGATTAATCGTCCGATCACTTACAAATTAGTGGCCTATAAATAATAAATTTCTTACTTTAACACGAACAGACTATTGACTGAACTGAATTTTCAAATTGTTGATTAATTTCCGACCATGGTTCTAACACGTCGTCTAATTATCAAACCAAATTAAAAGTGTATTAATCTAAATAGAGTAATTGGGTCTAACTCTGAGACAGAAAATTACGACCTCTCTTCTGATGAATTACTGCGTTACAAAATAGAGATAAATGTTAGTGAATCCATAAATCCTCTACAATGATGGAAATTTAATGAACACCGTTATCCGATAAAATCATTTCTTACCAAGAACGTTTTGTGCATAACAGTTAACTCAGTTCCATGTGAACGATTGGTCAGCTATATTGTCAATTAGATCCGCTCATCATTTGAACCAAATAATGTCAACACACTTGTTTTTTTGCGTAGTTGGTTAAAAGATTGCATATTAAGGAGGCATTCAAATTGTATGTAGATTTTCAACACGAACGTGTAATAAGTGTTACTTATGATATCATACAATTTAATTTTGGCTTTAATCAAAATTAAAGATTAATAAATCATTAATTTTTCGAAATTTAATGATTAAATTTAAATTAATGGTTAATAGCCGTAATATATATATAAATTATTTGATATCATTTTTTTTAAATTTTAAATGTTTGAATTTTTTATTTTTTTCGAGGTGTGGGGAAAGAGAGAAAGTAAGAGAGAGAAATATAGAGAGAATACATGAGGTAGAAAGACTGGTACATCGGTGAAGGGGCAGTGTGAGAATGTAGTGTTAGTATATAAATATGATTTAATGTGTTTGTATTGTGTTACCTCATTAAGAAAAAGGTATATAGTACCTTTAAACGCTTGGTTTATATATGTAGCGAAAAGATAACCAAGCACTCGTTGGAAAACGGATACGCAACAGGATGTTTTTTGTACATGTAAAGAACACAAAAGCTTTGTATACTTTAAGTTTAATTTAAATGATAATTCTCCTTCTCTTCAAGAGAACATTGTGTAGTATGCAACATTACACATTTGTCTGCGAGATACATACGCTCAACGCGTCTTCCATTTGAAACTAAGCGACGATGTCAAGGAGGTAGAACGTCTCACTGCAATTATTATGTTGCAAATGATGTTTATTTTAGGTACAGTGTAGGGTTATCTGGGGCTCGCTGGTACAGAAATTCTATCTTCTTCGTTCTGATAGTTTTTCTGTAGTTTCAAATGTGTCTACTCTACATTGTAAGTTTGCCTCTGACTTTTTTGTTTTTCTTTTTAGCATTTTAATATTGAACAAGATAACATCAGGGTGAACATTGAAAATGCAACCACAAAGGCGCTAACTAATATCAAATCCTTATAAATAATTATTGAAAACATCTGTCAGCATAGCTTAAAGCGGGAAACTAATATTGGATGGGGACAGAATAAATTCCTCCTTCACACAATTAGTTCCTGGACGGGCTAAAATGGATGTCAATTTTTTCTCGACTTTTAGCATGCATTCCATCATTGAACTGCTACTGTAGCTATAAACTATCAATGACAACCATAATACTCTGTATTTTACACATCTCTTTCTTTTTGAGTGTATCACAGGCTTTAGAGCGGCTGAAGCATTTAGAAATGAAATCCAGGTTTTGTTGGAATTGATGCTGCTGCATCTCACCGAACGGTATGTCGATGGTCCAAGGTTTTTTTAGTAAACTGAATAAGCTTTCTGGTAAAAAGTTCCTGGTCAAAAGTACATTTAGGTAATGTAGGATGATTTTTGCAAGTCTTTTTTCTGCATATATAGTATTTATATACCTCGGTGATTATCTCAAGCTTGACAGTGAAATATTCTATCGTTCATTTAAATTATTAATGCATCTCTGAAATTCTGCCAAATCAATAAAATAAATCATGTAGCCTATAGAATTGTCAGATTTGTTGAAAAATACTGTCCGGGTACGCGACAAATTTTAAAAAGCCACTATGAAGAAGCAGGTCTCGCAGATTTGTGTCCCTGCTGAATACATCAAGGGGTGAAGCCAGGCGAATGGTGCGGTTTTAAAAACAAATTACTTTAGCCATTATTGCCAAATCTGTGAGACCTGCTATTTCATAATCGCCTCTTTATTCCATCCCCCCTACTCGCATCTGTGTACTAAACCTTGCGGCCTTTGTTGTTGCGAGTCGTGTCCTTTTGTTACTGAGACGGATGAGATTGTCTTCCTTAAGGGGATACTTGAGATTAGGAATGGCTTTCTTTGCAATTTATTCGATTAATTCAGTAAAAATATATAAAACAAGAACTATTTTTAAATAAAAAAACGCAAAAAGTATGAACAATGGCTAATAGAAAACGTATGATATGCGTTTATTTAAACTTATCTGTTAACTTTTAAGTGCTAGTAAAGAATTTAAATATTTTTCAACTTACATTTGAGGTATGCATGTCCTTTGATTACTTGCAACAAAAATATTTTTGTTTCGTTGCATTTTCTCTGGTATCTCAAATGTATCATCGCTGAAAAGAGATAAATTAAACAGATTAGCTAGTGACTACTAATACAAAAAAAAATATTTTTCATTTACAGCAGCTATAAATAAGCACAATAATATTAATTCTTTATTTTTAAATATTTAATTTCTTTTGAGTAGTGAAGTCCATTAGAAAGGTTTTATTGTATTTTAAAATGATTTTAAGAATAGAAGAGACTTATTTTGAATAATTAAATTTTTAGTGAGCTAAATACACGTATATATCGTATATACCTAAATTATACACATTATATGTTTCTATGCATCGACTTACTTGAGAAACTGAGATGTATACAATTTTTGTCCCAAATTATATTTTGTTGAGGTAATTTCTCTAATTGATTTTGTACCAAATGTTTCTTCCATTACATTCCTGTACTTTTCAATGTATTTGCAACAACTCTCATTTTTAACCAACGTATGATATGCTTCAGTTGTCACAATCGGTTTGTTGACATCATGCAGTTTTCTCTTTAAAAATTTGTTGGGTTTATAACAATCATCTTTACTTATCTCACTAATGTTGGAACACTTTTGAAATAATAATTCAACTATATCAGTTTTTCTGTTTTTTATTGCAAAATACAACGCACTGGACAAGTCTTTATTATCATGTTGACCTTTTACACTTGGTGTTATCATCATTTCAACGATGTCTTTATGTCCATAAAACGATGCAATGATTAATGATGTTAATTTATATGTATTTTTCTTATTTATCTTTGCACCTTTATTGATAAGTAATTCCACAACGTGTGTGTGTCCATGCTGTGACGCTATCATAAGAGCAGTTAAATCATCTCTATTTCTTACATTGATCAGTGCCTCATTACTGAGAAGGTATTCAACTGTGCTGCTGTGTCCGTTGCGACATGCTCTCATCAAAGCAGTACAGCCATATTTATTTTGCTGGTCAATTTCTGATTTATTACCGCAAAGAAGTTTGACAATGTTTTCAAAACCATTGTCGGCAGCGATCATTAAGGCTGTCCAACCGAAATCGTTGGTTTCATTAATATTGACACCATGTGCAATCAACAATTCAGTAGCCTCGAATTTTTTATTGAGTACTGCTATCATTAGATATGTCCAACCATCACTGATTTTCTGATTGACATTCGCACCATGCTCAATCAAGTTTTTAATTACATCAATGAGTCCATTTTGAGATGCAATCGCTAGAGCTGTCCATCCAAAATTATTTGTTACGTTAACTTGAGCACTATTTTGAAGTAATAAATTTAAAGATACAATGTCACCACATTCTGCTGCATACATCAACGCCGTCCATCCATCTTTGTCTCGTATATTTACATCTGCTTCAAATTTTATTATTTCTGAAATAAAGTCTTGACGTCGTTTTGTAAACATACTTTCATGATAACTATTTTGAAACATTTTATTGTCCGCTGCTACAAACAAAATTGGCCTAACATCTTTATGTCCATTTATAATTGAAATCATAAGAGCAGTATGGCCATAAGCATCGGTTTCTTTAAAGGATGCACCTCGGGCAATTAGAAATGGTATGATTTCCAGTGTAATATTTTCATTAAACAAAACTTGAATATGCAGGAACAATGAAGTAAAAACATGTTCTTTACAGCTTGCTCCATAAGATATTAATAGATCAACAATTTCACAATGATGAAAACACAATGCCAAGACCAACGGCGTAGTTTTTTTTTTAAATCGGTCTCATTTACTTGTGCTCCATTTCCAATAAGCAGAGAAACTTTGTGACCGTTCTGTGATGCATTGTGAATAGCAGTGCACCCATTTAAATCTTTTTCATTTACCTTTGCTCCTTTTTCTATTAGCAGTGCAACCAAATCTGCCTGATTAGTTAGTGATGCTAATTGAAGTGCAGTACATTTTTTATATCCTTTCTCATTCACATTTGAACCTTTTTCAATAAGCATAGCAACTACATCTTTTTGTCCTTTTAGTGATGCAAAGTGAAGTGCCGTACATCCATTTACATGTTTATTATTAACATTTGATCCTTTTTCAATCAGAAGTGCAACTACCTCATTGTGACCATACAATGATGCTAAGTGAATAGCTGTGCACCCATTTAAATCTTTCTCATTTACCTTTGCTTCTTTTTCAATAAGCAGCTGTACTACATTTGTGTGACCATATAGAGATGCTAAGTGAAGTGCGGTCCATTCTTCATATCCTTTCTCATTAATAATGAGACCTTTTTCATTAAGATAGGAAAATACATCTTTGTGACCATTTTGTGATGCCATTTGAAAAGCCGTTCGTCCATTTTCCATTTTCTCATTGACATTTACACCCTTTTCAATAAGCACAGCAACTACATGTTTGTGACCATTTTGCGATGCCAATTTAAGTGCTAGGCGTCCATTTTCATCGTTCTCATTTACATTTGATCCTTTTTCGATAAGCAGAGCAACTATATCTGTGTGACCATGTTGTGATGCCAAGTGAAGTGCCGTGTATCCATTTCCATCTTTCTCATTAACATATGAGCCTTTTTCAATAAGCAGATCAACCGTATCCTTGTGTCCATTTTGTGATGCCACGTGAAGTGCTATGGATTTATTTACATACTTCTCATTAATATTTGATTTCAGTTTTATAAGCCTAGCAACAACATCTGTATAACCATGTTCTGATGCCAAATAGAGTGCAGTGCGTCCATTTTTATTCTTCTCATTAACAATTGATCCTTTTTCAATAAGCAGATCAACTACATCTTTACGACTATGTAGTATGGCCTCATGGAGTGCCGTCATTCCATCTTTATCTTTCTCATTGACATTTGATCCTTTTTCAATAAGCAGATTAACTACATCTTTATGACCATCTTGTGATGCCATGTGTAGTGCCGTCAATCCATCGTCATCTTTCTCATTAACATGTGTTCCTTCTTTAATTAGCAGAGCAACGACATCTGTGTGACCATTTTTTGATGCCACGTGAAGTGCCGTAAATCCATCTCCATCTTTCTCATTAACGTTTGATCCTTTTCCAATAAGCAGAGCAACGACTTCTTTGTGACCATTTTGTGATGCCATGTGAAGTGCCGTAAATCCATAGTCATCTTTGTCATTAACATTTGATCCTTCTCTAATTAGAAGATCAACTACATCTTTGTGACCACTTTGTGATGCCAGCTGAAGTGCCGTCAATCCGATTCCATCTTTCTCATTAACATTTGATCCTTTATCAATAAGAAAATTAATCGTATTCTTGTGTCCTTTTAGTGATGCCACATGAAGTGCAATGGATTTATTTCCATTCTTTTCATTAACATTTGATCCTTTTTCAATAAGTAGATCAACTACATCTTCATGACCATCTTGTGATGCCAAGTGAATTGCCGTGTATCCATCTCCATTTTTCTCATTAACATTTGAACCTTCTTTAATAAGCAGAGCAACTATATCTTTGTGACCATCTTGTGACGCAAAGTGAAGTGCCGAGTATCCGAATGCATTTTTCTCATTAATATTTGATCCTTTTTCAGTAAGCAGAGCAACCGTATCCTTGTGTCCATTTTGTGATGCTACGTGAAGTGCTATGGATTTATTTACATCCTTTTCATTAACATTTGAACCCAGTTTAATAAGCCTAGCAACAACATCTGTATGACCATGTTGTGATGCCAAATAGAGTGCAGTGCGTCCATTTTTATTCTTCTTATTAACAATTGATCCTTTTTCAATAAGCAGATCAACTACATCTTTACGACTATGTAGTATGGCCATATGGAGTGCCGTCATTCCATCTTTACCTTTCTCATTGACATTTGATCCTTTTTCAATAAGCAGATCAACTACATCTTTATGACTATACAGTATTGCCATATGAAGTGCCGTCATTCCATCCTTATCTTTGTCATTGATATTTGATCCTTTTTCAATAAGCAGATTAACTACATCTTTATGACTATACAGTATTGCTATATGGAGTGCCGTCATTCCATCTTTATCTTTCTCATTGACATTTGATCCGTTTTCAATAAGCAGAGCAACTTCATCTTTATGACCAATTAGTATTGCCATATCAAGTGCCGTTAATCCATGTAAATCCTTCTCATTGACATTTATTTCATTACGCAGAGCAACTACATCTATGTGCCCACCTTCTGATGCAAAAGGAAGTGCTTTGCATCCACTTCTATTCTTTTCATTATCATTTGATCCTTTTTCAATAAGCATTTCACCCGTATCCTTGTGTTCATCTTGTGATGCCGCGTAAAGTGAAATGCATTTATTTACATTCTTCTCATTTACATTTAATCCAACTTTGATAAGGTTAGCAAGTACATCTTTATGACTATTTAGTTTTGCCATATCAAGTTCCGTTAATCCATCTACATTTGATCCATTTTCAAAAAGCAGAGCAACTACACCTTTGATTCCATCATCTGAAGCCATGTGAAATGCCGTGCTCTTATCTCCATCTTCCTCATTAAGGGTTCCTTCTTTTTCATTAGCAATTGTGTCAATCTAGTGATACCACGTTAAGTGCCATTCAAATATTTACACCCTCCTTTATTAATACTTGACCCATTGTCTGTTAGCATAGCAAGTTCATCTTTAGGACCATCCAGTGATGCTTAATGAATTTTTTCATCTTCATATTTCTAATTTACATTTGATTCTTTTTCAATAAGCATAGCAACTACATCTTTGTGACCATTTCGTGAAGCTAAATGAAAGGCATTGTAACCAACTACGTTGCTCACGTTAAAATTTATTCTTTTTCCATAAGCAAATTTACTTCTTCTTCATCCTGCACTTTTGATTGTGATTGAAGATACTTCAAATCCTCATATTTCTTCTAAAGTAACATTCGATCTTTTTGCAACACACATCAAAAAATCATCTATGTGACAATTTAGTGATGCCTTATAATGTTGTGTGCACACATTAACATTTTCTCATTAACCTTATCTTTTTTCATAAGCAGAGCAATTCTATTACCACTTTTTTATTGTATGTGAATTGCCATGAATCAGTTTGCTTTTTCGCGTTAACATTTATAGTTATTTTGATAAAGAGTACTAACCAAGATCTATTTCCATTAGCGATTCATGTGTTAATTGCTATTCACTCATTAAAATGGTCGATGTATTTGACACTATATTCAAACGGCAGACTACTAAAAAGTTTCAGAGTATTTTAGTCATTGTTAAGTGCTGTACTTTGATTTATATTCCTTGGTGTTTTAATATTTTGTTTTTTTAATTGGCACAACTTAAAAAGCACGTTTGTAACTTATTCAATTTTTATTCAAAGCCATTTGTCCATTAAATCTCTTTTTAGTATAAAGCTGCACTGTGTAAAATAAAAATTGAGAGAAAAAAGTGTTAGAAATTATTCATATGTCTTTGAAAAATAAATAACTCAATAATATACAGTTATCACAAGTTATTAAAATATATTGAAACTAATTTTGCAAACTCTATTTTATACCAGAATATATAGAAATGAGTAGATATCCAAATAATCAATTCAGTAAATGAAAAAATAAAATGTTTCCAAAGCAAATGAAATTAAAAATAGACAAATTTGTATGCGTGTTTAAATTTTATACAAAATAGAAATAAATATATTTTATTATTCAAGTATTAAGAAGTAGAACAAAAAATAATATGTACAGTTTTCTGTCCGTCTTAATAACAAGCATTTCTAATTATAATAATCCAAAGCCGTCGAATGAAATATCGTAATCGGCATCCTTCCGTCTCGCAAGACGATGGTGCATCACCGTTGGGTTGGGTTGCATTTTCTCGAGTGGCTGTGCAGTCCTATCCTTGAGTGACAGTCTTTGCCACAGTTTTTACACACGAGTTCTGTGCTTCCAAATGTTTTGGCCTTTCTCCTAGCTCTTCTGTCTGCAGCCTCCTCCATTCTTCGCTCCTCGGCTGTTATGACGCCCTCTTTGACAACTGTGCTCCACGTAGATCGGTCTTCTGCCTTACACTCCCAGTCACTTGTATGTATTTTGGCTGCTTTCATGTCCCTTTGACAGACATCTTTAAATCGCAAGCGTGGGCGACCTGTTTTCCTCTTTCCTGAAGCAAGTTCACCATATAGGAGGTCCTTCGGAATGCGGCCGGGGCTCATTCTTTTGACATGTCCTAGCCATCTCAGGCGTCTTTCACTAAGAATTGAGAACATGCTTTGGGTATTGGCACGCGTTAGGACCTCACTATTAGGCACCTTTTCTTGCCATTTAATACCAAGAATGCGGCGCAAGCATCTCAAATGGAAGCTGTTAAGCTTACGCTCTTGTGATGTATAAGTGGTCTATGTCTCGCTCCCATATAGTAGTGTACTGATGACACAGGCTCGATAGACGCACAGTTTGGTTTTCTCCGTTAGCTTGGTGTTTTGCCAGACCCGCTTATTTAGTTTAGCCATTGTTGCGGCTGCCTTGCCAATTCTGCTGTTTATTTCTTCTTCAATGGACAGTGTATTGGAGACCTTGGATCCCAAGTAGGTGAAGCTGTCCACAACCTCCAAGTTTTCATTATCGATATTTATGGTAGGAGGAGGTCGAGTGTCTTGGGCCATGATGTTTGTCTTTTTCAAGCTGATTTGCAGACCAAATTCTTTGCAGGCATTGGAGAAGCTTGACACGAGTTGTTGCAAACCAGATTCTGTATGTGCTGTTAGTGCCGCATCATCCGCAAATAGTAGCTCTCGAATTAGGACATCCGTCGTTTTGGTCTTGGCTCGGAGGCGGGCAGTGTTGAAAAGTCCTCCATCAGCTCTGGTATGTAACCAGATTCCCTCACTGCTATCCTTGAATGCGTATCGAAGAAGTACAGAGAAGAATATTGCGAAGAGTGTTGGTGCGAGTACACAACCTTGTTTAACTCCGCTGCTGACAGGGAAGGCCTCTGACTTAGCTCCATCGAACTGTACTGTGCCAAGCATATTTTCATGGAACTGTCTGATGATGGCAAGTAGGTGAGGGGGACATCCAATTTTTGCCAGTATTTGGAATAGCCCGTTGCGACTGACTAAGTCGAAGGCTTTTGTAAGGTCCACAAATGCAATGTATAGTGGCATCTGCTGCTCTCTGCATTTTTCCTGGAGCTGTCGTATGGAGAACACCATGTCTATGGTAGACCGACCGGACCGGAAACCACACTGAGATTCTGGATAGACGCGGGATGCTAGGCTTTGTAAACGTTTTAGTATAACGCGGGCAAAGGTCTTTCCTACAATACTAAGGAGTGAAATGCCGCGATAATTATTGCAATCACTCCTATCACCTTTGTTTTTATATAGTGTCACTATATTTGCATCCTTTAGGTCTTGGGGGATGTAGCCCTGTTCCCAGCAGAGGGACAGAATCTCGTGCAATGGTTGGAGTAAAGCTGTCTTGCCACTCTTTAGAACCTCTGGTGGTATTCCATCATTCCCAGGCGCTTTTCCACAAGCTAGACTGTCAATTGCTTTGCTCAGCTCTTCCTGTGTGGGCACGACATCAAGTTCTTCCATGAGTGGCATATCTGGGATGTCATCTAGAGCGGTGCTGGAGACTGTGGTAACTGTTGAATACAATTCCAGATAATGCTCAACCCACCGTTTTAGCTGTGCTGCCTGGTCTTGAATAATTTCTCCATTTTTGGACTTTAGGGGAGCAGCTTTTGACGTCAAGGGGCCCGTTGCCTTTTTGATGTTTTCGTACATGACTTTTGCATTGCCCATGTCTGCAGCTGATTGTATACTGGAACAGAGCTTAAGCCAGTAGGTATTGACACATTTACGTGCAACCTTTTGGGCAAGTGACTTAGCTGTTTTTAAAGCATGCAAATTGTCAGGTGTAGGCTTTTCCTTGTAAGCCATAAGAGCTTTCCTTTTTGCTTCAGTGACGGGTTTCATCTCGTCCCAATGTTCATCAAACCAGTCCGTGTTTTTGTGAGATTTTTTGCCAAAGGCTTGTATTGCGGATGTATAGATTGTGTCTCTCAGTTGCGTCCATTTGGAGTCAATGGTGACGCATGGGGACATCTTTGAGAGACTTTCCTTCACCTTGTCTTTGAACAGCTGCGCTATCGCAGGGTCTTTCATGCAGGAGGTATTGATGCGTGGACTTCCCTTTTTCTTTGTGTGGTACGAGTTTTTCCTCATTATTCGTACTTTGCTGGCGACAAGGGAATGATCCGTGTCACAGTCGGCACTGTGATAGCTGCGAGTGAGTAGGACGCTAGCTAGTTGTGCACGCCTGGTGATAATGAGGTCCAGCTGGTGCCATTGGTGGGATCGAGGGTGTCTCCAAGATACTTGATGTATATCCTTGCACTTGAAGAAAGTGTTGGTCACACACAAGCCTCGTGAGCAGCACAATTCCAGAAGCCTTTGTCCATTTTCATTTAACTTTCCTCTTCCAAATAGTCCAAGGCAGGTGGGCCAGGCTTCGTGGTCGCTCCCCACTCTAGCATTGAAATCTCCTAGGAGATAGATTGCCTCGTCTTTGTGGATGCCGGCTATTGCCTGGTCTAACGCTCCATAGAACTGGTCCTTCTCTTCCGGAGTTGAATAGAGTGTTGGGGCATACACACTAAGAATGTTTGCTGGGCCCGCAGTTGTTCTGAGTCTTAGAGTGAGGATCCTCTCCGTGCCTGATGACGGTGGTTCAATGGATGGTAGAAGAGTGTTTTTAACAGCGAAACCCACACCATGCTGTCTAGGTTCGTCTTTCGGTCTGCCTTGCCAGAAGAAGGTGTAATTGGCCTCTTTGAGTGAACCGTTGTCTGGGAGCCTGGTCTCCTGAAGGCATGCTATGTCAATCTTTAGCCTTTTAAGTTCTCTATCGATTATTCCTGTCTTCCGTGTGTCGTTTATGGACTGCAGATCATCAGTGATGCCGGGACACATAGTCCTCACGTTCCAGCTAGCGATTCGAAGAGCTGGGGTCTTCTTTTTCTTTTTTGTATTTCTTGGTGCAGGGCTTAGTGGCCCACTTGTTGAGTGGTACTCTAATCTCCACGCACCCAGTGGAGAAGGCAGGCCATGACGGGATAGCACCTATTTGACTGGGGGCTGCCCAGTTTGAGGCGGGCGGTAGCTGTCCAGTGAGACATTGGTAGTCTCTCCCACCGTCGGAAGCAGCCCCTGGCGCCTAGCTCTACGTCAATTGAGCTTTGGCTTATAACCGGTAACTGCTGCTTCCCGTGTTTTGTCGACACCTTGCGGCGACGCTGGAGTGTCCTCTCCAGAGGTGATGCAAGCCTGGGCGGGTATTATGGAGAATTAGCTGCTGCCCATACAGCATATCCCCCCTCTCCACGTCAATGGTGTAACCAAGGGAACGACTTGCGTCGATGCAGCTTGGCTGCCATTGGCGTCGCAGGAGCTGCCGGTATGTACATAAGTCTTATGTATAGACCGCCTGTAGGTGCTCCAAGTCCTGATTTTCTTTCAGGGTTTACTCCCTTAGCCTTTCCCGCAAGGCAGGTATAGCCGCAAGGCAGCGGAGGAATTATATTTCGGAGTTTCCTTCTCCTAGATGAACTACCAGCCAAGGTTTTAACGAGCATCATCTGCCCGTAGGGGTGCCAGAACCGGGGTTTGAACCCGTGACCGATTTTTTATTTTTATTTTAATTTTTTTTGGTGCCGCAGTGCACTAACACTTTGACCACCGCGCCCCCACTATCGTAATATTTATGGAAAATTCAAACAGTTAAACAAAAGAAAGACAACTAATGAAATATGAATTAACATTAAAAGTGACTCATGTTTGTTCAGTTTATAAAACAACAGATTTTGAATTTTTTACTTGTCACACACGATACTGTCAATGTCAATATGTGTCAACATTTTTTAAATTTTAATATTAAATAAAGCGTAAAAAATTGCGAAAAAAAGATATGAGGCCCTCGGCCCTAAGGAATTGATAATCAGGAGTTCATATGTTATGGAGCTTTAAAATAGACCTACAAAGTTTTATTTTAAATATTTGGTCAAAATCTATCCATTTACCCTGTAGCAAATTTTAAAAAAACTTTTATGTTACTAGTGTTAGAAAAATTGACATGTTTGGCCTCCGGTCCCTTTTAAGTGTGTGTTTTTTTTTTCTTAATATCGTTATTGCAAAAAATTTTGTGTGTGTATTTAATAATGTTCCTAAGTTTCATTTTAATAAGATAAATACAATAATATTCGTAAAGGAAAATACAAGATGACAGTTAGGGCCCCCGTACCCCATTCATGTAGGACGTAAAATTCAAAATACTTATAGATTTCTGGATCATGATGCATATATTTGTCGAAATTTGTCAAAGCATGTAAAACCCAATGGGGAATAAAGAATTAGATGTTTAAGAAACTAATATTTATACCCCAAGCTCAAAAGTCGTTGTCATTAGGAGTTTATTGCACTATATTATTCTGAAATCGGTTATCAATTTTTTATGCACCAAGTTTGATAAAGAATCATCAATTTAGATGGTAGCAAAAGTTCAAAAACTTTTTTGTATAACATGTATAAGGAAAATAACTACATTTTTGGCGATGCCTTAGCCCCCACGAATGATAATTTTAAAATACTTTGTTTCGCCAAATATCATAGGGAGAGTATACTCAACAATTTTCAAACGTTTAACGCTTCTACCTACTCTGAAACTTGGAGAATTAGTGATAAATCAATGAGTGAGTCATGGTTTACCTTTTATTAGTACACACTATACAATAAAGGGAAATTTTATGTGCTGTCATCAATAGCGATGGATCCCTCAAACTCTTAAAGACTACCACAGCCAATCACAAACAAATAAATAATCTCATATTGAACAAGTTTACGCGAACATTCAAAGCAAGTTACTTTTTGTGCTGTATTTTTTTCCAAGACTTTTTAGCGGTGCGTTTTCAAGAATAGTTTATTATCAAACTACGGTGCGCTGATTTTCGTGTACATAAATCAAATTGGGCTTTAGCTTTTTTAAGGGGTACTTTCTTTATTTGATAAATACGTAAAAATGTTTCATCACAATTGTCACACGATGCAAAGGGTTCATTTTTTTAACGTGTAAATGAAGTTGTGGATTTGATTAAATTATGTTGTTACACATACTAATAAAAAATTATCAATTAAAAGATGTAATTAGTGTGTAAATTTTACGTGGAAAGCGATGGCCCAAGTCAAATAATTTTAATATAAGACAATTACAAAAACATATAAATAAATGCTATTCCTGTTGCGGTAATAAACTAGGGGACATCCGGAACGGATATCAAGATTAGCATTCAGATAACAGTGTAGTAAGGAATTTTTAAATCAAATTAAATTCGTATTAAATATTTCATAAACAAATATATAAAAAAGTAAAACACAATAATGGCTTTTATAACGTTTACTTTTTTTAACTTGATAGATACGTACACAATGTTTCATTAATACTGTCACACGATGCAATGGTTTTGTTTTTTTAACTGTAAATGATGTTGTGTTTAGTTATTATTAATTAAAAATTATAATAATAAACCTGTGTTTAGTGTGAGAATTTAAAGTGGAAAGCGTTGGCGCAAGTAAAATATTTCTAACAATTTTAATTTGAGATAATTATAAACACATATATAAATAAATGCTATTCTTGATGTCGTAATAAACTAGGGGACATCCGGACCGGATATCAGTATAGTAAGGAACTTTTTTATAAAACTAAATTAATATTAATAATTTATAAACAAATATATAAAAAGTAAAACAAAATAACCAGTAATGAACCGTACGTGTTGGGATTTATAGTCCAAGACTGTTTTTTCGGGTTATTTATTAAAACTATAATGAATAGTATTTTTGCACATTCATGGCCGGTCGAGACGGCTATTGAAAGGGAGGTACAACATGCCACCAAAACGACGGCAGCACGTTCTTGGATGAGCTTTGTTGCTCGTCCAATATAATAAAAGGCTAATTTCTGTGCGGTCATCGATAGCGATTGGTCCCTTAAATTCCTAAGGACTCCAAAAGCAAATCAGAAAAATAAAAATATTTTTTAAAAAGTTTTTAAGATACCACGTTTTGTGAATTAAAAAGAAGAAAATAAATTTTTTCTTGGGCTCTGGTGGAACTTCCCTTCCCCTGGGCTGAGCCAGAACTGTTTTGTTGGATGCACATTGTGGACATTTTGTACATACACACTCTTACACACCAAAATATTTTCGAACTAAAAACGTGGGGCGCATTCGGCTGAAATTAAATGAAGTATCATATATAGACTGTGGAGGAATTTGAAACTGAAAAGTTTAATGTAATAGCATTAATAGACCATTAAATGAAGTATCATATATAGACTGTGGAGGAATTTGAAACTGAAAAGTTTAATGTAATAGCATTATTATACCAAATTTCAGCCGAATGCGCCCCACGTTTTTAGTTCGAAAATATTTTGGTGTGTAAGAGTGTGTATGTACAAAATGTCCACAATGTGCATCCAACAAAACAGTTCTGGCTCAGCCCAGGGGAAGGGAAGTTCCAACAGAGCCCAAGAAAAAATTTATTTTCTTCTTTTTAGTTCACAAAACGTGGTATCTTAAAAACTTTTTTAAAAATATTTTTATTTTATACTTTTTAGTTCAAATGAAAAACGTGGTGTTTTAAAAAGCTTTTTTATATATATATTATTTATTTGTTCATGTTTGAAATTAACGGTCATACATTTTTCAAATTTCAAGAAATTTTGAGAAAATTACCAAACTTAACGAAACATTTTCCGGAAAACACAAGAAATCATTGACATTTGATTAGTTATTTCCTTATAAGGAAAAATAGAATTTAATTCTACTATAATTAAGTAGAATTGAGTACTATAATTAATGAAATATTAAATTGTCATGTGAATCAAGTATGCATGCAAAATTTCATCAAAATTGGATGATCAGAAGTGGTTCAAAAAAGGAATTCAATTTTTGCCCCGGAAAGACATCCGGACAAGAAAGCAAACTAAGAAAAACGTGGTAATAATGATCTCATATCGAACAAGTTTAGCGAACGGTAAAAGCAACATAAATTTTGTGCAGTATTTTTTTTCCAAGACTTTATTTTGAGTGGTGCACTTTCAAAAATATTTTTAATGTTAACTATAGTGTGCACATTTTCGTGTAAGCATAATAAATGGAGCTGTGGCTTTTTTAACACTTACTTTCTTGATTTGATAGATACGTACACAATGTTTCATTACAAATGTCACACGATGCAATGGTTTTATTTTTTTAACGGTAAATGATGTTGTATTTAGTTATTAATTAAAAATTATAATCATAATTATGGGATTAGTGTGTGAATTTTACGTGGAAAGTGTTGGCCCAAGTAAAATATTTCTAACAATTGTAATTTAGAGATAATTACAAACACATATATAATTAAATGCTTTTCCTGTTGTCGTAATAAACTAGGGGACAGCCGATTATCCAGACCGGATATCAATATTTTTGCCACTATTTGGATTCGACAAATCCTTATGGCAGATCCAAATACTATCCGGATATCAGAGTAGTAGAGAATTCTTTTTTAACAAATTAAATTAATATTAATAAATTAATAAACAAAGATCTAAAATGTAGAAAATAATAACCAGAAATGAGCGGTACGCGTTGGGATTTATAGTCAAAAACGTTGCTATAATAAATAGTATTTTTGACGTGATTTACATTTTTGGCCGGCCGAGACTGCTCTTGGAGGGTAGGTGAGGTTCAACATGCCACCGAAATGACGGCGTAACGCCATTGAACGGGCTTTGTTGCTCGTATTATCTATATATATTTAAATATCAAAGTATGTCGTCTGTATGTATGTGTGTGTGCTTGTCCTTTAGAGAGACTAAACCATTCATACGATCGTCATGAAAATTTTTGAAATTGTTGAGTACCCTCACGGAATGGTAACTGGCTACTTTTGTTTCTCCATTTAACACTAAAAGGGCGCCGGGGGCCCTTAATGTTTTTTTTTTCTCATATAAGCTATACAAAAAATAGTTTAAGCGTTATCTACTTACTATATTGAAGGATTTTAACCAAATTTTGTAATTATATTCTTGAGAGCCAATATTAAAATACTACAGGTAAGTCATCTCCTAAGGGTCGCTCTTTTGGAGCTAGGGGCCCATAATTCCTTTTTATAAGATTTTAAGATCGTATTCCCAAATTCAATTATTAAAGGTCTTGACGAATAATGATAAATGTATCCATTATTATCTTTATTTAAATGAACTGGTTTTCGATAAATGGCTACTTTTTTCTCCTCCATTTAACACTAAAGGGGCGCCGGAGTCTCTTGATGTCGTTTTTAGCGCATTTTCAAGATGTCGAAATCGCTATTGCACCCGCTTTGTCCGTCCGTCCGTCCGTCTGTCATCACCCTTGATCACAGCATCCATAAGTCCTAGACCCTTGATGTATATATGTTTTTGTATGCTCTGACCCGCCATTTGTGCATCAACACTCAGTTACTCGGTCCGTTTAAAAACCCCGTTAAAACTACCAAAAAATATTTCGAATCGAGAGTTAGCACTAGCGCAGGGAACGGCCGCCATTGCCGGAAGTCGAATGCATAATTCTACAAGCATTGAAGAGTGGTGCGAAAGGATGCAAAAGAATTAGTTGTTTTTTTTAGTTGACGTCATTAGAATATGTGTACAAGATTAGAGAGTTTTACGTCATCATTTGTGGTGACTTGTAGTTGGATTAAAGAGAAATATTTTTTTTTAATGTAAAGAAATGACTTTTAAATAAAAAAATGTCAGGTATATTCATTACACAAGAAAATTCATAAAAATATGTCTAAAATCTAAACACAATTACTGATAACTACATAATTCTGATATCTAACATAAGTACTGATACATAATACGAAAATGCGCTAACACGTCCTGAATTCTAATAGGTACCAGGCTTAACATGTTTTTTTCTTTTATGAGTTATATAAAAATTAGTTTATAAATTAGCTACTTGCTATATTGATGGATTTTAACAAAATTTTGTAATTATATGTGTTGATAGCCAATATTAAAATACTACAGGCAGGTCATCTCCTAAGGGCCTCTTTGTTGGGCTGGGGGACCTTAATACCTTTATTTAATAAACCTTTAAGACTTTATTACCCAATTCAATTATTAAAGATTTTGACAAATGATGATAAATGTATCATTTATTATCCATCTTAAAATAAACAGGTGTTTTCAATTTGAAATCTTGCCTTAATGGGCCCTGGACACTATATGTCATATTTTGCTAATACAATCTATATAAAATACGTTTATTTATTAGCTGATGCCCTCAGAAGTGGTTAGCCTCTTCGTGGCCTGGGGGATGAGTAAGGAAGCAGAAGTGGCTGCGACCTGAAACTAATAACCACGGCGCCATCGCCAAACACAAGCACCGGCTCCTATCGAAATAACGTTAGGACGGGCTAGACCTCACCGCGAGGTCCGGTGCGGGGTACAGGAGCAGACCTATACCCAACATTGCCTGGCTAGGAATGCCGAAGACCGGAAGACTCTCTGGGCAAGGGACGAAACGCACACGAATCGCCCTCAATGAGTTGAAGATTTCTGCCTACTCCCTCTCTATAATAATGGTTCAATATTCGAAAAAAGCAGGTCTTGGAACGGACCTTATATACCCCCAAGTTCCAGCTAATGGTGGTATGCTGGCTGGGGAAGATACCACCCCTCTGGGCGTGGTGACGCACGACAGGCCATGTCCCATCGGTCAACCGGCGACTGACCGTATTGGTATGGGCGCGAAGGGCCGTCCAGAACAAGCCCTGCTAGTTTTGCAATTGAATGTCTGTGGTATTAGGCAAAAGGCGCACGAAGTAACTAAACTACTCCATAAAAGGAATGTGGACGTAGCTTTATTCCAAGAAACGCTTCTAAAGGGTAAGCCGTTTCACATAACTGGTTACTCGCTATACCATTGCAAGTGCGACCGGCGATGCCGGGGCCTTGCCACAGCGGTCCGGAATGATGTAACGGTGGAACTGCTGGAAGCCAAGTGCTACAGAAACACAGATACCCTAACTGTAAGGGTATTCAAAGGAGACGTTGGCTTTACGGTAACTAATGTCTATAATGCGCCCAGGAACCCAATGACGCTTCCAATTGGGGAAGACGTCACGCTAAGTCGTACGATTATAGCAGGATACTTCAATGCACAGTCTCCTGACTGGGGCTATACCGAACGGAATGCGTCAGGCCGATACATTGAGGATATCTGTATTGGCACGAACCTGATCAGATTACAAAACGAGCACAGCGAACCGACGCTGCTGCATACGGGACACAGCACGGAGTCCCGCCCAGATCTAACGCTAATCTCAGCGGACCTAGAGTCCAGGCATAGACTGGAAGTACTAAAAGAGGTTGGAAGCGACCACCTCCCAATACTGATTGAGTTTGTGCTTGGTGCGGATAAACCTCGATTTGATAGAAGGCATTGGCAGTTCCGCAAGGCCAATTGGCGGAAATACGAGGCCGAGAGCGAGACCAAGCTCGCTCTGCTGGACGTTGCAGGAGGCAACGTGGATGAAACCTACGAGAAGTTTATTGACACAATCCTCGGGATTGCGAGACGGACGATCCCGAGGACAAACGGGAAACAGAAATTCAGGCCCTACTGGGACAGGAGCCTGAACGATTTGGTAAAACGAAGAGCGAAAGCACGGAAAAAGGCTGCCAAGCTGAAGACGCCCGAAGCTCGTAGGGCGTACAACAGACTGACGGCCGAAGTCCNTGACGACGTCAAAGGGCCAACGAGCAAGTGAAACAAAGCGCGCACGGGCGTTTAACAAACACTTCGCACAGGTGAATAAAAAAGGCGCCGGATCTGACTTTAGCCAAACTATCGACCAAATGCGGAAGGAGGGCTCCAGGAGACAAAGCGGGGGCCCCCAACTCGAGGTTTTCGAAGCACCTTTCACGATGACAGAATTGCAAACCGCACTCGACAAATGCGAAACTAGTAAAGCACCAGGGCCAGACAAGGTTCACAATGAAATGCTCAAACATCTGGGCTCGACAGGTCGAATAAAACTACTGAGTTTTATCAATCGAACCTGGACTACAGGCACGCTGCCGAAGCTGTGGAAAAAGGCCATAATTACCCCAATACGTAAAGAAGGGAAGCCCGGCGAACACCCGTCCAGCTACCGGCCCATTTCCCTCACGTCGTGTGTGGGAAAGGTAGCGGAACGGTTAGTGAACGCACGGCTTTATTGGTACCTCGAGAAAACCAAAAGCATTCCGAAGGCTCAGGGTGGGTTCCGCAAGGGACGCAACCCGATGGACCAAGCACTACGCTTAATTCAGACCATGACAAACGAACTCCAGATGAAGAACCACACAGTTGCGGTGTTCTTCGATCTAAAGCAAGCATACGACAAGGTGTGGCGTGGAGGGCTACTATACAAATTACAGCAGTTAGGTGTCACTGCTAAAATGTACGGCTGGGTAAAATCGTTCCTCACGGACAGAACGATCAAGACACGGCTTAGAGAAGCGCTATCCAGTGAGGCACGACTGGAAGACGGGCTCCCACAGGGCTCAGCGCTTAGCTGTACATTGTTCTTAGCCTACGTCCACGACCTACAAGGCATACTCGAGTCCCAGAATGCCATGTTTGCTGACGATCTGGTGATACGGAGTTCGGGAAAGGACGTCGCAACACTGCAGAACCGGCTGCAACATGATCTGAACCGTATTGAAAAATACGCCAGCCAATGGCGCCTAGAGGTAAATACGGAAAAAACGGTCCATTCCATTTTCACTAATGGACGGAATGCTCTGAAGCATGTGGTGGTGCTTCAGATCTGCGGTAAGATGCTAAATTGGGACCGGGCATCAACGTACTTGGGTATAAAGCTGGACCAAAAACTCCAGATGCATAACCATGTACGTGAATTATGGCTAGCACGAGTTGGGGAGTGGACGCAAGACTACTAAGAGCTCTCTATCTTGGTAGCGTGAGAAGTGCTATTGATTACAGCCTCCCGGTCCAGGCCTTTGCGAGCCGTACGGCTCTAGAGGGCTTGGACCGAATACAGAACCAAGCTCTACGGTTCGTATGTGGGGCGTTACGTACCACACCCACCGCTGCGGTAGAAATAATGTCAAACGTAGAACCCCTGGCGATAAGGCGAGAAAAGGCAATCATGACTACGGTGGAGCGATACCGTAGGTTGGAACATGATGAACCCTGCTACCAACTGCAAGACCGTTGGGTTAAGAGGACAAGACTGAAGAGACCCTCCTTTATGGACGCGGTCCACGAACTTGAAGACTCAGTCCCCCTACCCAGGCTCAGGGAACGAATGCAACTGGCCCCTGCTCGAGGACCTCATGAAAGCCTTAACTCGCCTGATATACGTCTGACACTGGCAAATACCGCGGTGACAAAGGCCAGTCCCGTCGAGCTTCTGCGAGACCAGACTCTGCGCACAATCGAGGCCTATGGAGACAGCGTGGTAAAAGTCTTCACGGACGGCTCACGTTTAAGAGATGGCAAAAGTGGATACGGTGTACTAATTCAATACCCCCAACCTGGACCGGACAGCGTAGAGCTGTCAGGGCCGTGTGGATCTACGAACAGTAGTCACGAAGCCGAACTGGACGCGATACACAAGGGTTTGAAGGAAGTACGCCGTCGTCTAGCTAAGAGAAAGAGTTTCCCGACTGTCGTGGTCTTCACCGACTCTCGGTTTTCGCTCGAAACCTTGAGTCGAAGCTCTCTGGAG
The DNA here is from genome assembly GCA_002072015.1 of Radix auricularia. NCBI lineage: Eukaryota > Metazoa > Mollusca > Gastropoda > Lymnaeidae > Radix > Radix auricularia. The sequence continues at coordinate 480,686 of MUZC01001352.1, forward strand.
GCCAAGATAGTAAGTGCCATTCTGGACACAGTTGGTGATATCCTGGCACGTGGCGGCAAGGTGGTTCTGCAGTACACGGCTGGACACTGCGGTACGGCCCAATCAGACAGGGTCGACGCACTGGCCAGGGCAGGCGCAGCCCAGCCCCAACCCGATAAGCCCTTGACCCAACTGGGGGCCAAGTCGTGGCTAAAAGACCATTTCCGAGAGAAATGGCTTGAGGGCTGGAAGAATGGGAATACGGCCAGAAAGGTATACCAGAAACTGCCGCGACCGAGCAAAAGCGATGCCTGGTGGAAACTTGATCGTGGTAGTCAGTCTCTCATAACTAGAATGAGAACTGACCATTGTCCCATACGAANACGGTGACCCATGTGCTAGAGAGTTGCCCCGAGTTGGACGGGGCTTTATTTGGTGAAGTTGCAACACCTGCAGAGGACTACCTCTACGGCGACGCCCGAATGTTGAGGCTCGCCTGCGAAAAAATGAACCGGGTTTTAAGAGCCTAACAGCTCAACCCAACAGAGAATGAACATTCATTAGCTAATGAGTAGATGAATGGATCTTTTGGTAGCCCATATTAAAATATTTAAGGCACTGAACTTCAAATACAAATTTCTTCAGGGCAGGGGGTCCCAAATTTCTTTTTCGTAAATGTTTTAGATATCTTTCCCATTCAATTTTTAACGATCTTGAGAAATATATCCATGTTGAAAATGAATAAAAATGAACATGTTTTTGAAATTGAAATCTTGCTCCGAATGTGCTTGGGGTCCCATAATGTATTTTCCCCTGATATCTATTTATATATATATATATATATATATAATTCAAATTATGTAGGCCTATGTATGTTTTTTTTGTCTATTAAAACTGACTAAACCATTCATCTGATCACTATGATAATTAAGGAAATTGTTGATTATGCTTACGGGATGGCTTTGTGAAAACATTTTTGAACATTAACACTTATTGGGTGCCGGGGGCCCAAATTATTTTTTCCGAGCTATGTAAAAATTACTTTAAGCATCGGCTAGTTGGAAAATAAATGAATCTTGACCAAACTTAGTGCATACATACTTTATAGCCCACATTAAAATACCATATGGCTTGGAAGTCGTATTGTCCATTACTTTCTAGCCAGGGGCCCAAATTCTTTATTTTTGTAAACTTTTAAGACTGTATTTTCTTTATCATATTACAGCACCTTGAAATATATTAAAAATGTATTTATTATTGTTTAGATTGAAATAATCATAATATTGAAAAATTTAATAACTTGCACCGATTGGGCCTGGGGGCCCTTAATTTCATTTTTGCTTATATGTGCTTTATGAAAATTAATTTTAATTGTTAGCTACAGTAAAAATTGATGGATCTTAACCAAACTTTGTATATAAAATTTAATAGCCAAAATTAAAATACTATAGGACAATGAACTCCTAATGAACATTATTTAGTGCCCAGGGCCGCTAAAGACTATTTTTGCAAATGTTTAAGATATTTTCCACATTCAATTTTTAACGATCCAAAGGAATATATTAAATTGAAAAGACGTAAACAAGGTAAGGGTTAGCCTGACCGGACGTAACAAAACAGCGAACGTTTCGGCAAAGAGCCTTTATCAACGAACATACAAGACACAAATAAAACGAAAAAAAAATGAAAAAACTTAGCTGCGGTGAAATCCAAAGTATCCAAAAATGTGGATATATGTATACTAGTGTATCACCCGTCATAAAAGTGGATATATATATACTAGAGTATCACCCATCATAAAAGTGGATATATATATACTAGAGTATCACCCGTCATAAATGACGGAAGTTTTAAAAGTTAATATATTTCAGCTACAATCTCTTTATTTTGAACAATTGTTTATCAGAAAAAATAGCAATATATATAACATAAAAACTAATGTGTGTAGGTATGTTTGTTCTTTATTGCTCACTAAACCATTCATCTGATCACGATTAAAATTGAGGAAAATGTTGAGTACGCTTCCGGGATAGAATGTGTGAAAAAAACATTTTAAAAATTGACATTCAAGGGGGACCGGATGCCCTAAATGTTTTTTTTCTTATATGAGCTATATTCAAATTAGTTTAAATTTTAAGTTCTGTGAAATTAATGTTATTAAACAAACTTATTACATATATTTTATAACCAATATTAAAATACCATACTGCGTCCAACCTCTAATGTCCATTCCTTTGGGACCGGTTGCCCAAAATCTTTATTTTCGTAAGCGTTTAACATTTTATTTCCATTTTGATTTTTAAGTAACCATGAAAGATTTATTAATATATATATTTCGATTAACATAAACAGGTATTTTAAAGTTAAGCTCTTGCACCGACTAGGGCCTTAATTTTGTTTTTGGTTAAATGAGATGTATACTAGTTATTTAAGCGTTAACGATTTGAAAATGAATGGACTTTATCCAAACTTGATGTATATTGACCTTGATAGCCCAATTAAAATTCTATAGTAAATTGATTCTTTAAGTTTCACCTTCTCGGGCCTGGGGCCCTAATTCTCTTTACGTAAACGTTTAATGTTTTATTTCCCCTTCTGTGACATGGTCTCAAAAAAATGTAGCTAAATTATCAAATATGATCATAATTGAAATTAACAAATATTTCCAAATTTACACCTTGCACCTACTGGGCCAGGGGACCCCTAATGTCATGTTTTGTTTATGTATTTAAATCTATATTGATATAAATCAATGTATATAATAATGTTTGTTCATTAAAGCTGACTAAACAATGCATCCGATCACGATGAAACCTTGAAAATTGTTGGTTGCTCTTACGGAATGGTTTATGTGGAAAAAGAAATTTGAACATTGATATTCATGGTGGCCGGGTGCCCCCAATTTTTTTTTTACATTTATATTAGTCATATACTATTTAGTTTAAGCGTTAGCTACATGGAAAATCAATGGATCTTTACTAAACTTAATACATACATACTTTATAGCCCATATTAAAATACAATATGGTGTTGAGCTCCTAATATTAATTGCTTTGCGGCTGGGGGTTTCGTAAGAGTTAAAGACTTTATTTTTGCCAATATGAGATATTTACAAATTGTTTAAACTTTAACGACATGGAAAAATGGATAGATCGTAACCAAACTTGGTGTAAAATAATTTGATATCTTATATATAAACTCTAAAGAACAGTGGATACAATTGCTAATGTTAATCCCTTTGGGCCGGGGACCCTGATACATTTTTCGTAAACGTTTAAGATTTTATTCCACATTCTGGGCCATTGTCTCGACAAATATCGATAATACATTAAATATGATCCAAAATGAAATGAACAAATGTTTCAAAATTTACATCCTGCACCAAGTTGTCCAGGGAACATGTAATGTCATTATTTATTTAGATATATAAAAATATGTAGTTATGTCTGTGTCTGTGAGTGGGTGTCTGTGCATGTCTATTATAAACCATGCATCAGATCGTTTTGAAAACTTTGGAGATAATTTAGTACGCTCCCTGGATGATTACTGGCAGCAATATCTTCCATATTTAACACTCATGGGGCGACGAGTGCCCATAATGTCCATTATTGCCTACATGAGCAATAAAAATAGTTAAAGAGTTAGCTACTGTGTAAATTGATAAATGTAATCAAAGATAGTATACAACATTTTTACAACCAATAATACAATACAATGGGGCAATGAACACTTAATGATCATTCCTTTGCGGTCGGGGGAACTAAATGCCTTTTTTTTCCCTTAAACATATAGGTTTTTATTCCCCATTCGATTATTAATGATCTCGATAAAAAATTACAAATATATCCTATATTGTGCAGATTAAAAATGAAAAGGTGTTTTCAACTTTACATTTTTCACTAAATGGGGCCATAATAAATATTATTTGCTAATATGAGCCATATAAATCTAATTTTATGCATAAGCTAATGTGTATATGAAGGGATCTTAACCAAAATTTTTATACAAAAACTTGAAAGCCCATGTTAAAAGGCTATAGGGTACTGAAAGCAAAAAAAATGTAACTATTTACAAATATGAAATGCAAAGAACTACTTATCTGGCATGAATCCTTTAAAGTAAGTAAAACTTATCACAGGATAAAAGAAAATATTAAAGTATTAACAGTTAATCGAATATACAACGTAATATACACGTTTTAAGAATGTAGATAAACATTTCATTCTTGTCAGGTAAGCATCCTTTCAAGTTATATATTAAAACTAATGTTTTTTCATTTCAAAATTAGTCTAAGACGTATTAAAATACTACATGTAAATGACAATCAAACAAAAACTATTGTTGGGTTGGGGAGGGGATTCACATTTTTAAATATATTATTTTTTAAACACACAAATATGCACTATCCTATAGCATAAAAAGAAAAACAAACTCTTAACTGAAGCATTGCCGCGTAGGTTTCTGACATAATAATTTTATAACACATCATTTATTTATATCTTTACATTTATTCATTGAGATCGATGTAACACACGACAGGTCTGCTAGAATAATATAAAACTGTCATTTATTTTATAATTTTTTGTTTCATTCATTCATTATTTCCGAATTTAACAATTTTTTGCGGACGTTCGAAAAGAATATTTTTGGGGCGCTGGTTTCTAAACTTTTAAGCGTCATTGGGTTATAAATTGCAAATTATATATATTTTTGGTGCGCTTCTTTCTAAAAATAGTAGCGCGACGGACAGATAGACAGACACACAAAATATACATTGTAAATTGTATATATTGATTTTCAATATTCTTCTATCCACAAACACATGACAATTACTGGGAATCCTAGCCATATTTCGCGGATTTTCACCTATTGCAATGTTCTCTTGTCCCCATTAAACGCAAAAAAAGATGGTTCACTGAATTTTTCTTTTTTTTACACAACGCACTATGCATCACGAATAAAGTAATTCGTAATTTAACTTGCATCATATAAAGGAATGTAGATCTAGCATTCGGTTAGTCTTGCAGTTGACTTTCTTGTGTTTGTTCGTTAAAGTACACATTTGAAACATTTTATTATCATTTTATTGAGTACCAGTAATTATTACCTTTCCTCTACTTGATTTTTCCAATGATTGTTCAATTGCAAGAGAGCATCTTAACTTGTTTAAGCAATTTTCTTGGAATAATGAAGATACTACTGATATATAACAATGAATAAAGAACAAATCTTTAATAAGTGCCATTTACCCTTTTTGGTAAAAATCGAATTTCATTTTTTTAAATGGTAAACATTTTTAAAATAATGAAATTTTAGATCGTTTATAGCACATGTCAATAAAGAACAGGATTTGAAAAATATCAAACATTTTTTTAAAATATGTTTATCTATATAAATAATAGATGGTTTTATTTTTTATTGTTTTTTTTTTAAAAATTAAATTAATTTATTTATAAAATTGAAAACAAAAACACACTAATATTTGATCTGATAACCATTACTGGATTTCTATATTGATATCTTATTAGATTTTTTAAATATTTCGACAGCTTCATATTATAAACACACAAACAAAGTAGTGATTTGAAACTAGGCTTACATCAATAAAAATACACCCGTAATGTTTTGAAGTTAAAATATATGTATATTATGTAAATCTGTTTCTAACAAAGGTAAAGGTGGAAAAATCGGGTATTTTAAAGTGTTATTCATTAACTAGACATGTTTTCACGAATTCCCGATTAAGTCGTTTTTTTTTAAAGTACATTTATATAAAATTTTCGACCTTTTTAATCACTTTTTGTGCAACTATATTTATGATTGTTAAATTGTGACTTAAATATTAAAAAATAAATTGCAAGTGTACATTATTCTTCCAAAATAACCGTTTCTTGCCATTAAATATTTAGTTTGCTCTTGAAAACCGCCAAAAATTTGAACGTCTTACCGTGGACACCATCTTGTTTCACTAACTCAATGGGGATCGTCCTTATTAACCGGAAGTCTAATAATAGAATTAAATAAATCTATTTATAACTCGTAGCTGCCGTAAACAAAACAAAAATCATGGACCTCACCAACCAATCCAATGATATAAAACTTAATGATCAAACAATAGAAAAGGTAACTAACTTCACTTTTTTATAAAGCAAAATGTCATATAATGGAGACGCAACATCAGAGTTAATGACTCGAATATCGTTGGCGTCAAGTGCTTTTAACAAACTTACAAATATTTGGAGATCAAAAGACAATTAGCAAGCATACAAAACTTAGGCTATTCAACTCCTGTGTAATCCCTGTATTAAAGTATGGATGCGAAAGCTGGAAATCCACTAAATAAATTTTAAAAAATATTTGCATTCGAAAACAAATGCATCTGAAAAATTTTAAATTTAAAATGGAGTGATTTCAAATCAAATGAAACAATAAGAAGAGAAACCAACCAAGAATAAGTATCAAATTTTATAAAGAGAAGCCGATGTAATTACATCGGTCATGTTCTTCGAATGGACGAGAGAAGACTCCCACGTAAGGCCCTCATGTGGACACGAACAGGCAAAAGAAAACAAGGAAGACAAAAAGAAACCCAGCATAGAACAAACATAAGAGAAAGCTCAACCATGGGTCTAAGAAATAACCAGGACTTAATACAATTAGCAACGCATATTGAAATCAATGACCTCTGCCCTATGTGCCGTCTTCGGCCCGAGAGGAAATAACTAACTAACTAACTAAGCTGCCGTAAGGACAAGTAGTTATAATTTGTTCCTTACTGACAATTTGAGTCTATGATTAGTACAATGCCACACTATCACAGATAGATATGTATCGGTAAGTAACTTCTTAACTCCACTTTTGCATCCAAACATTACAGATGCGCCGTCGCATGTTACAGAAACTAAATAGTGTTTCATGCATTCTTCTGTTATTCCATGAAACGTGAGACATTCGAGTAATCCATCATAAATTACCTTGACCGTAACATTTTCAAGCTCCACTAAGCCTAGAAATAAATTGATTGGTTCACTCATTCCTGTGCTCTCTTCTACGCAACTCCGAATATACACTATAAGTGTTGATTTTTGACTCAACGTAGTTGATTCGTCGATCATCACTGAAATCTTACTTTTACAGCGAACGATATCTTTGGCCATCTTTTTCCTCATTTCGATGCTTATATGATTCACAATATTGATTCACGCATTAGTAGAATGCAAAATGCAATCCATGTCAACTCCGTTTAGTTCTTGTAAATAAACTTCCATTTCAAAGGTATTAAACGATTGAATTGCTTTTGCAACTTTAAATGCAGTGCGAAAGACCTTGTCTGTGATAGGTGTGTCACGTTTAAAAACTATAACACAGCATTGCCGAGGGTATCTTTTTCAGCTTATTTTTTTATCTTGAAAGCCGCTTCTTTATGATCGAAAATAAATTACCCAGTGACGTTAGTTGTTTCTTTTTATCGTCGCCATAACACGTTATTTCACCATTACTCCATTCCGTTGATATTTTTATGCCCATCTTGGCCTCCACGCTAAGCGATCCCACATTTCTGCAGACTGTGCAGCCAAGTTTTTTGTCTTAAAACTACAGCCACTAACTTTTTGAACAAAATTCTGTTTTTTGCTCTACTGTCCAGCAACTCGGCCAATCGTTGTTGTCGGAGCAAGTTTCTGGATCATTCGTACTCGTTTTTATTTCTTCTGAGATCGTTTTAGCTTTTTTTGATACTGAAGCTTCAGTCGAAAAAAAACTAGTTATTCTTTTCATTTTAAAACGGTAGCAACCCCTGTATAATATTTGTTTTATAACGTGACAAATAATAATAACACTAACAATTACCAATTTTTGACACGTTGTGTTTACAGTCGATAACCGGACGCATTACAGATGTGTTTTAAGCATACGCACCATAGATATAATATGTAAAATTAAAATTCAAGGCTTTGTTTCATATACCAACCATCGTTAGACCGGGCTATTATATATGACTAGTTTATTTAATATTTTAATTCATTTAACACTATCAGCGATATTATATTCAACGAAACCTGAAAAAGCAGTAAAGACCAAACATTCCAAGCAAAAAAATAAAAAAGTCTGTGGAAAAAGGTGCCGGAACGCCGATTCGGTGCGTTCCGCCAGAAAAAAAGCACTGTCTATACCTAGAGTATATTTTTTAAATTATGGGTTTTATTATTATTTTTTGAAATATATATTTATCCTTGAATTTTTTTACTTCCTGAAAAATCTTTGTTAAACTTACTAAACGGATCAACGGATTATTATTTGAAGACGACTTACAATTATACGTTAACCAAGCTTAAGCTACTTTTGTAGATAGTTTAGTGCAGGGAAAAAGGTGACAGTACATTTTAAGGAGAAGAGTTATATTAACTTTCATTATTTTTACAGTTTTCTTTTCTATGAAATTAATACATTTAGGGAGGCGTTATCCCCAGAATTCTGCGGATAACTTGGAGCGTTATCCCAAGAATTCTATTAATAGTTCGATGTGGAAGGGAGAATTCAGTGAAATATTTTTAAGTCTCATTGCCAGCATTATTGTTTTTCATGTCGATTGCTGCAATTTTGTTAAAATTAGGGCTGTTACCGATTAATTAAAATTTAATCGTTAACTTTTGAAAAATTACCGATTAATTAATCGATAATTTTGATTCAGTTACAAATAAGATGTATGAACGCGACCTCCTTAAGGTGAAAATTAAAAGGGAACTAACAAAAACAGGAAATTAATATTTTTAAATTTAAATATAAGAGCTTATTTTAAAGGTTACACTTTGAAAATCTGTTTTCTTAATTGAGTTGTTTTTAAGTAAAAAATGCAAACTATTATTAATTATTTAAAATTTATTAATAAATCGAAACAACTATCTAAAACAACCTCTTCAAATTATTGACTATTTAATCGATTAAAATAATTCTAATCGATAATTTTTTACCGATTAATCGAGAAATTAATCGGTAATTTCCGCAGCCCTAGTTGAAATGTTGTTAATTTCATCGCTAAACCTCACCAACACCCAACTAAAACCTATCACTAAACCTAACCCACACCGTAAAACCTATCACTAAACCAAATCTACACCCTGAAACCTATCAATAAACCTAACCCACACCCTAAAACCTATCACTAAGCCTAAAAAACTTAACCCACACCCTAAAACCTATCCCTAAATTAACCTAAATCATGAACAAAATATTTAAAACTAATTAATATAACAAACAAAAATACAAAGAAAACAAAACAAACAACAACGAAAAGAAAAACAAGATTCGGCAACCGAGAATCGAACATCAGCTATCCTACGCACTAACAATGAAACCAGAAAGACTCGAACACTAGAGTTTTTGCCACCCGGGGCGGTCTCCAATATGCCGCCCTTTAAAGGGCCGCCCATAAATGACGTCACGCGCCGGGGGGGGGGGAGATGGTCACACATTTGATGTCATTCAAAACGCGCAGCTTTAAATAAAAGCTACACTGAAAACTATGATTACCCAAACTTTATTCAGTGACGTTTGACGTGGTTTCACGCGTGTTAGGGTGTTAGAGTGCAACCTTAGACTAAAAACATATTGAAATGACCAAACAAATCAAAAATTATTTTAAACATGCTCATTTTCAAATACAAAATACCGCTTGTATGTGGGGGGGGGGGGGG
>MUZC01001352.1:490430-503758 GCA_002072015.1 Radix auricularia
AAAGATATTCCAAATTTACAACCCAAAAACATTAACAATTAATATGCATTTATTTTTTATTTATAAATATATGATTTTAAAAAAATAAAAATAGAAATTGTATATATCAGTATGTAAACATATTTTTAAAAATTTATAATGTTACGAGCTCACCTAATTTTAATTGTCGAGTAATCGTTTATTATGTTATCAAAATTTGTATTATTTGTAATATCATGTTCTTTGGACATTGTCGCAAGATTTTGTAGTCTTAAATCAATTATTGTGGAGCAAAAATATTTTTTTCAAACTTCAGTTTAGACAAGCTCCTTTCACAACTAGATACACTGATAGCAATTGTTGAAAAAAAAAATCTTAGCAAAATTGTAACGTTGGATAAAGAAATTTCCAATATTTACTGTTAAATATATTTTAATAGATCAAGGGGGCATTCCCCTCTTTTTTCTAACATTATGCCTCTTCTTGTAGTGTTGGTACAGTCAGGGCTGGTCTAAGGCTCCTGCAACTTATGCCGTCGCAGTGGGCCCAGCGCTTTCATAGGCCCAACCTATCTTAATTTTCACTTATTATCCTTATTATCTTATCTTTACCCAAACTGAGGCCCACACAATCAGTTTCGCATACTAAGCTGCACGGTGGGCCCAAATAGCTAAGACTGACACCGTGTACTGCCATAAAAATCTGGATCCTTTCTCTTTCAATCACGAACATTTCTTTATCAATGTATTTAAAGATAGAACCACGTCTTCTTAATTTTCCTCACTCATATTTTTCTCCTTTTACCTTGGTATCTAGTCGATAATTTCCAACTCTCTGTAACAGAGTTCTGAATACAAACATTTATTTGTTTCATCAAATGGGTTTGCATAGTTTGTATTAATTTAAAAAAGACGGGTTCCCATAAATTGAGACACCATGGAAGAGTAAAAAGATTGTCACGAACTGAGTAAAATTCCAGCATCTGATCTCTTTTTACTAGTTACTTAAGATGTTAATTTGCCAAGACGAGTGAAATTTTTATGTATGTCTTTTTTGGAATTATATGTTATTGTGGTGTTTATTAACGGAGAAATGAATAACCGTTCATTTTTTATGAACAGCCGTATGTTAATGAAAAAAATACAAGCTATTTGTGTTACTTAAATGGAAAAAAAAATGTAAATTTAATTTTTAATAAATTACCTTAAAATAATTTTATAAAACCTGAAACTGTAATATAATTTAATACATGAAATTTAAACAGAATGTTCGATTCACTATGTCATGTAGGTACTTGTTAGCGCATCATTCTGCGGATGTCGAAATTCCACGCTAAAACTGTCTGTGGCGAAATTTGGGAGCCCAATGCTTTTTGCTCGAGAACAGAATCAAAACAAAAGGGACATTAATCTCCAAAAGTTCAAGGATCAAAGGTCAATAATTAAATATACATTGAACTGCCCGAAAATGAGGCTATCCACACATGTATAAAATCCCTGCATAACGAAAATTCTTTCTTTTCCACCCGAACGTCAATTGTGTGCTAATCGCTTTGAGTGTTCAAGTCACTGAACTAAATCTATAGCCATCCTTTGATGCGAGAAAGCTGGCACAGTTATTCGTAGCCAGAATCTATGTAAGTTGAAACTCTAACTTATTCCCCTGGTATTTGTGAGCGTATTTCACGCCAATATTTAAATACTAATATTCGTGCAAAGTCATATTGAAACTGTAGAGACATGTTGACCCAGTTAGCCATATGCCAGCCGCGTGCGACATTGTATTTCTCCTTCCATAACTAAATATGATAACACGCGAACCATCAGATAGATGAATTGAATTGTATTGGTATAATCAGTACTATTATTAACTTTAATATAACTATTACTATATTTAGTTCATTTACGAGATGGTAATGATTTATTACTTCCGTCTAAGGTTATAAAATATATTATGGTCCGGATTATATTGGTGTAACCAATAATATCATTGTATTTATTCTACCATTTACTCACAGGATTAATTATCATTTCAGTATTATATTATAAAATGTATTAATTAACCATCAGGCAGATGGATGGAATTATATTGGTGTAACCAATAATACATTGTATTTATTCAACAATCCACTTACACAATGATAATGAAATAGTATTTCCAGTTCATATTATATATATATATATATATATATGTATATATTTAATAACAATGTGTTCATGAAAATGTATTTGATCACCATTTTGCCCCTGGCTCTGAAGGCTCGGCTGCCCATTATGTGGATCAAAACAGACGAGAATAGAAACCACCCTCATATATATTATTTCTATCTCAGTCTGGTTTTTAGGCACCCGCCTGTACTGCGAGATAACCTGAACTCCAGAAAGCAACCGCCCTAACGAAGTGTCGACATACCTGGATCAGGAGCTGGACTCACCGCTATCCACGCGACTTGCATCCGACCCCCAACCCACAGTTGGACCAGAAGCTGGACTCACCGCTATCAACGCGACTTGCATCCAATCCCTACCTAACCCCTGCACTGATCGACAGGACCAGAGGAGGACAAATCATCATTACCAGCTTACTCCAAGTGTAACGCTGAAGCCAACCGCATTGGTTGTTGCCTACACATGATAGTTGTAGAAGCCGGTTATTCACACAATTCGTGATCACCGAAGTCACTTGGTACCATAGGTGAAGCAGCCCATAGGACAGAATTGCAGAACCAACCGTTCAAGGAGCTGGGCAGTCCATCCTAAAAATTTAAGTATTTACCATATAATTATTATATTGATTGGCTTAAGCCTAGTGATGAATTTTGGCCATAACGGAACTTGTTTCCGCTCACTTTAATTATTGTGAAATAAATTATTGTTACAATTTCACGATCTTTGTTGATCATCGTATTGTGAGAGATCACTAAAGTATGCTCGTGTAGGCGGGGAGAGAGTAAATTAAATAATATACCCCTTGACAACTTGTCAAAGAATATTCCCATCTTTCTCGCCACACTGTCATGCGATATTATTACTACATATATTCGGACCAGCAATGATGTGTTGTTTTTTTTTGTGCAGTTTTCTTATAAAAGTGCCATTTGTGACATATACCGCTTAATTTTGCAAACAAATAGTTATCTTTTTGAGCTATTTTAAATTTGTAATCTGTTATGCGTTCGTTATAATAACCATTATGTAATCAAACAAGTGTTACACGAATCCACTAATTCAAACTCAAAATTGAAATTCTTTTTGTTTCAGTATGGTTTTTCCCTTTCAAAAGAAAAGGGGCGGTTTTCGGAAATAAGCTTGGTTTATTTTTCAAATGCCCACAAGTGACGCCCTTTGAATGAGTGCCGCTCGGGGCGGACCGCCTACTCCGCCCCCCCAGCTACGCCACTGCTCGAACGCCAATGGTCATTTAAAATTTATAAAGTCAATTATATAAAATTATAGTTTACTAAGTCTAGCGGGTCTGGATAGCGGTCATGTGACCGAGATTTCTATCTCACGACTTAGAAGATTCATTTAGAGTTCTGCGAATAACGTTTAGCGTTATCCCCAGAATTCTGCGGATAACCACTTCCATACATTTATTTCCAAACAATTAAAAACTTGTCCATAAATGTAAAAGTATGCATTTTTAACTGCTTTGTGACACGGAGACACAATTATGGAATTTTTTTAAAAAAATAAAATAAAATATAAAAATCATTTTTTTAAAGTAGATTTAAGTTTAGTGTCATTACCTTAAGCTTGCTTTGAAAAGTAAGGCATGAAACATTAATAATAAAATAATCGAATTGAAGCGAAAGAATTTTTTAAAAATATTTATTTTAAATTTAGGTTATCCTTATAAGGGTTGACACATACAACTCAATATTATTTTTATGCTAGACAGTAAATTTAAAGTAGGAAAAAATGGTGTTAAGGGACAATTTTGATTATTAGAGCTAATCTGATATTTTAAAATAAAATATTATTTATGATTTAATGAGAGATTTGAAGAAATGCTTTAAACACGTTATGATTAAGTGTCAGAATAAATTTTAGAAATAAACAAAAAAACAACAACAAAAACAACAACAAACAAATATAAAACTTTTTGTTTAATGGATAAGTAATCGATCCATTACATATTCACATATCACAAATATTGTTTGATGATTAAATTTAAAAGGGATTTGCATCTAGATCAAATTATCGGGAATACTTATAAATTAACAGGAACAAACTTACTCACATTAGATTACATCTAACAATGCTTTCAACGATAGCAGATTTAAGGTGTATGATGCATGATTTTATTTTAATATATTTTACATTTTTAAAATAAAAAAGTTTTAAGAAACATGTTATTACATAATGCAAATATTGACTAGCCCGACTCTTAAGTTGTTTTGAATCAATACAAGGAGCAGTACCTAAAATAAACAGAATTTTCTTCAGATAAATAAAGGGAGCATTAGTAATGATCATTGTAATAATAGCAAGAGGTATGCATATCATTATTGCAATTATTTGCATATTTTCTTTTGATTTCTTTCAGAATGGCCTATATGTTTGGTGAGTTACAATACTAATGGTTATTTAACAAAATTAGAAACTTTATAAACTGTTAAATTTGTATTTAGATCACTGGTGACTTGGTGAAAGCTATTGTTTGTTTATTGATTGACCAATATTCTATTTCTAACATTCTTGAATATAAAGTACATACACCATATTTTAAAAATGGTGTTGTTTTTTTTTTAACTATGGAAATCCCATTCGGATTTTACAATTGCTATTTTTACACTTCTGTTGAAAACTACATTTATAAAATTATTTATATAAACAGATAGTTACGAATTAATGTTACTAATATGTTCTAAAACTTTTTTAAGTTAATACCATTAATTCAATAGTATATTTATTTTGTGTTTTAAAATGATTACAATGTTGCTTTGTGTGAGACATCTACTAATTGGAAGAAACTACGAAGAAAGTTTAAGTTATTGATTTCTTTAGATTTCTTGTTGTCCAATCTTCTTAATTATTTAGTTTACTGCACATTAGCCTTTTCGTTATATGTATATTTATTTTTTTTAAAATGTATGTTTCTCTATCTTTTGCCGCCATCCAAAAATACTAACCAGGTGCACATCTGTCTTAATTAGCCATCATTTTAAGGAACAACAAAAAAAACACTTATGTACTCTCTCAACCCCTTACATCAACAAGACAAATATCTCATAAATTCATCAGTTTTGTTAAGGTTCTGTTGATAAGCAAATTTAATTTAAAAAATAATAATAAGTTTTTTCGCCTTAAAACTTTTGCAGACTTTTTTAAAAGAGGTATTTGAAATACCTCGTGTGTATCAGAAGTTTTCAGGTTTAGTAAAATACGTTTTTTCCCATTTCTATAAATGATTCCCCTACAAGAGTGTAAACTGTTTTAAAATAAACTCGGCTTGTTTTTCATATGATTTTACATTTTTAAAGAGGCCATGCGAGACTTTTGCCAGGATATAATGGTCAAGCTGCCCAACGGTCAAGTGGTCTTAAAGACAATCTTCATCATGGAACAAAGTGGCCGTGTTCGTACAGTTGCTGAGGTTGGTAGACAATATCACGAATAGTTCACCTTACAAAAACAATTAGCTATGAACAAACAATTACATGCATGCATTCATGTAATTTGTTTTTGAGAAAAAAAAGGTTCAATTATTGAATTTGAAGAATTCTTGGATTATTCTAGTCTTCTGAGTTGATAGCCCGATATCTCAGATTAAAGTAATTCGTAAAAAGTATAAATGTTTAGTACTAAAATTGTAAGTATGTGTTAGCAAAAATTAATAAAGAAAGAACAATGTGTGTCTAAATCTGTGAAGGATTATGAAAAAAACATGACAAAAGTCATGTGATAATTTAGATTTGACATTTTTTATTTACCAAGATAAAGACAGATATTGGCAGAATCGGAAATTTCCAGTCCACATGAGTAGAATCTATATAATAATGCGCCTAAGCGCGTCCGTCAGTCAGTCAGAAGCCCCTATACCACGCAACTCTTGATTACTTTTTTTTTTTAATTGATAATATAGACGTAAAAATCATAATGATTTTGGGTTTGAGATTAACAGAGGGTGTGGTTTTGCGCGCCGTAAAAAAAAACATTAAATGGCGTCATGAAGCTTTTATTCTATTAATTTATTTGATGTTACTTTTTTATCTTGATTATAATCTGATTGTGTGAATATGCATGTGTGTGAGTGTGTTTATGTTTATGTGTGTATGTGCGTCTGTGTGTGCGTGTGACTTTGTTTTAGTTGTGAAATAACGATTTATTTCATAGATTGCTAAAAGTGAAATTAAATATTGAAAAGACGTTACCACGTAATCTTTTATGTATAGTTAAAATTATGCACTGGATTATGAAAAATTCCGTTAGTGTTATGAACACAAGTTTCTGCCGATGCGATCTGCATGGGTGCTTGAATAAAAGATAACGGGAAATCATTGAATGTGACTTAAAAACTGTTAATGAGAAGAACAATCTCCAATGATTTTTTCAGAGATGGTTTTTACATTATGCTTGATTTTAGAAGAAATGAGCCCTTGCGCCGGGATTTTAAATAATATTATGGTACGTGTATAAGTGTTTATACACTGTTGTAAGAGTGGGGTTAAAAAGCGGAATTGTATTTTTTTTTAAAGAGGAGCAATTTTGTGAACTATTTGAAGGGTGCATTTCATTTCTAGGGTCATGATTTTATAATATCACAGATCCCTGAGTGGCACTATTTCTCAGCCACTGATAATATCCTTTTGGAAAAGTTTAAACTCTTGATTACTTTTTTAAAATTGAAAATATAGACGTAAAAATCATAATGATTTGTGTGTGTGGGGGGAGGGGAGGGGCTATGTGCGAATGTGTGTGTGATTTGGTTATTTTTATGTCTGCTAATGTTGCGCCTCTAACATGACAACCAGTATTTTAAAAAGTAAATGTACAAACAAAAATAATAATAAATTTCTACGGTGTAGATAGAAAGGGGTACATTTTCAGCTCAAACCTTGCGATTTAAGGTGTTTCTTTAAAACAAATTAACTCATACATACCTTAATTTAGCATTAATATTCACATAATTAATATCTGACCCATAAAATAATCCTATTAATTTGACTAAGGCCATGCTAAGCCTAGAAACAAAGTCCTAACGAATGATGAAACATCCATTTTAAAAAATTGGGTACGTTTCTCGAACAATGCGGTTGCATGACATACGCTTTAGGTAAAAAATGTTCTTTAAGGTGTAAATATATCAAGTGTAAAGAAATATCACGGGTATTATTACTTATAAGTAGGATATAGCATAAGAAAGTGCGTGTTATGTCGAAAAAAAAAGCACACTGACAACAACTCATTTTGTGCCAAGCTGTTTTGAGTTTATTAGATGAATAATGTACAACGGGAATAAAGATTGATATAAAGTGAATTGTTACTATTAGAAAAATGCGTGGGAATATAGAATGATTGACATAACATTTATAAGGAGATCAATTTCTCATCATTGTCTTAAAAGCAGCATTGTTCTTATGTTTTTATACAAGTTAAAGGAACATGTGCCTTGATATCAAATAAACCATATTTTCCTCTCTCCCCAAGCCACAATATTCACAAATATTATCTGGCTAAGCATATTCTATTCGTATTGAAGTAATATAATGCTTAGACTATAAATGAAATGTGTGTTTTCTAAGAACCAAAGGAATAATGTGGAAAGATATTGTTTTCATGATTTGATTCACGTGAAAAGAAAGTGAGCCTTGCCAGTTAGATTTTTGTAACTGTTAACGACATTTGTTATCCTGGTAGAGTATATAGCATGCGTTATTAAAGGGGTTCGAGCATGGTGAAAGAAAGTCATCAATCGATCTGAATGAAAGGATGTGGTTGAGCAGGTCAGGGCCCTATAGGGGCTGTAGCTGGAAGGATGTGGTGGAGCANTACGGTGTAGATAGAAAGGGGTTGAAACGTTCGGGGTCGAAACGTCCCTTGGCGGAATTGTCCGGGATCGAATCACCCCGGGGTCGAACCTTCCGTGGTCAAACCAACCGGAGTCGAAACGACCGGGGACAAAACGTCCTGTGGTCAAACTGCCAGGGTCGAACCGTCCGGGGTCGGATCGTCCGGTGTCGAAGTGTCCAACCACCAAATAGAAAATACTATTTGCATAACTATAGTAAAGTATCTGGCGCAAAAAAAAAAATCCTATTCATTTGACTAAGGGCATGCAGGCCTAGAAATAGAAATACTGTTTTGGAGAGCTTTTCCAATGAAAAAAGTAATCTTAACACATGTATTTTACTCTAAGACCTAACGAATGATAAAACAGCCATTTCGAAAAATTGGGTACATTTCTCGAACAATTCGTTTGCATGACATACGCTTTCGGTAAAAACTGTTCTTTAAGGTGTAAATATATCAAGTGTAAAGAAATATCACGGGTATTACGACTTATAAATAGGATCTAGCATAAGAAAGTGCGAGTATATAGCATGCGTTATTAAAGGGGTTTGAGCATGGTGCATCAATCGATCTGAATGGAAGGATGACGTTGAGCAGGCCAGGGCCCTACATGGGCTGTACAGCCAAGGATTTTAATGATGATGCTATATTAAGCAGAAATACCAAAATTGATGGGTTAATATTTAAATTAATAATAGTTTTATTTTCCTCGACACACATATCGTTGTTTTTATTAAGAAGGGGTTTGATTTATCACTACCCTAATTTCCAGATGCGTTTACATTAATTTTTAAGGAGAATTTGAGACCCAAAACCAAACAAAGTTATTCTTATTGTGCCTACCCCGTAGCGTAGCACGGGTATTTTGCTCGTATGATTTTAAGGCGAAATGGCATCAATACAACTGTCATGGAAGATGCTTTGCCCATCACAACATACATCGTGAACCAAACAAGTGGTGGGCTGTTTGAGTTCGAGTTAAAGTAAAAAAAATTTTTACTTATAGGTAGCTTCCATTGTATTTTAATTATTGAGATCACACTCATGGAGACATTAACAAAAACAATTTAGGAATATGTTACTATGTAGGAGCTAATTCTAAAGAAAGTAGAAAATTTAAGAAATCCTTTTATTGATTAAATACATAAGCCACCAGTGGTGTAACTTGGAATTAGTAGGAGTTTTAGGGCCTAGTGGGGCTGAACCTCCTTTGGGGCACCACATACGGTGGCGTATTATTTAATGTAGAAAAAATATGACTTTTAAATTTTGATCTCCTTTACTTCCCATAGCTACGCAAACTTAAAAAAATATATATTATATCAAACGATTACATATTTTCCACAAAATAATTAAGATTGTTTTATTCTATTAATTCCAGGGATGTTACGGCAGTAAGATGCAGTCAATCGGTTGACTGATATTAACGGACATTTGATATAGTGGTCAGCGCCGCCCCTGATTGTGGTGATCTTCGTGGCTGAGATATAACAGATTTGTTATTTCTAAGCATGACGGAAAATTAATTTCTTTAAAATGTTTGCAAATCAAGATTTTATATCCATTATCCTAAATGTGACAAGATTGTCGATGATTGTTTTATTACCTTTGTTATGATTGTCCTCTTTTAAACAATCTATAGCAGGGACAAGAGAATTTTCCGATGTTCGTGACAGTCATGTTAACATATTTAAAAATTGGAATGAAATAAACGTACTAAGTGAATTAATTTAGAGTAGATAATAACAATTACAAGTTTATTGTAAAATTTAAATGTATAAATGAATGCACACAATCAACAATTCCCTTATTTCTGTAATGATCAATCAACACAATCAAACATTTTTTTTTTATATCTTTAGTTATTTCCTTATTTTGATCTTGTTTTTGTGTGTAACAACGCTTAAATGTTAAAAGTAATTGTACTTCTTTTTATGATAATAGAAAACCACACACTTTAACTTAAGGTATACATAATGTTACCAATTCATTATTTGTGTGTATTTATTTTACCTGAATACACAGGCATGCACTTTTCATTTCATTGAAGTATTCAGTTGTTTTTGTTAATTATAAAATAGAAATTTCATCTAGCCTTTCAAAAATATCTTTAAAAAATTATTTTGCTTGTCTTACGATAAGAAATGCAATAGAACTACAGTAGCAACAAAAATGAATGCTTTTTTACTACTTTAGTACATGTTATTCATGTCTATCAAAAATTTCCATCTCTATGAAACACATACGATTTAAATCATTTTTATTAAACAAACAAATATACAAACAGAAACAAAAGCGAATGATAATTTACATTCGTATTTGACTACCTCATTCTGTGGTTAATGGGTAATTAATTTTTTAGAATATTTAAAGTCTTTTTTTTAACACTTCCAGACCATTTGTGCTTGATCTACTATTTTTTTAAAATACTTTTTTGGTCACACAAATAATAAACCTTGATTGATCTACCTCAAATTGAGTTATTTAAATCACTTGATGGTGTAAGAGTGATCACACATTTATTAAATTTATTCTAAAGTTGAATATTTTTAATACTTTTAATGCAGTTTATGTGTGGAGTGTTTTGAGTAGGAAAATGGAATATATTTATGAAACTAAAAAATCTAAAACAAATTTCAAAGAATCGAATTTCAGTGACTTATTAGAAACATATTTTTTTAAAAATATTTTTAATGTTTTTTTTTTATCTTATCAGTACAAGTTCCTTCTATATATGAGAGTATAGCGTGTAAGCCCCTTTCATCATTTTTTGCTAGAGTTGCATTTTATAAAAGTAATTAAAATTATTGTAGATGGTGCGTTGGTTTTTCTGATTTATCAAACCAACAATTCAATGTATGAAAGTCAGAATTACCTAGAATATTTATAAGATTTAGTTGTTGTTTTTTTTCTTATTCTATTTTTTTATTCTTTTTTTTTTACATTTTTGTATGTTTTTTTTAAAATTAAATTTAAATTAGTATTAATTTTGATTTTTTCGCTGCTACATTACAACTCATTTCATTGCTGCTACATTACAACTTAATTTATTGCTGCTGTATAATAAATCATTTTAATGCTGCTTTATTTCAACTCTTTGGCATCACTAGGGGGTGCGGTTGGGGCGGGCGGCCCGGGTGACAGCATTAGGTGGTTATACCAAAATGTAAAATTCTGTACATTCCCGTTATTTTGCTTTGGAAACCTGGGAGGAGTTCCATGGGTTGAATAGTGAGGGGGTGACACCATGAGCTACCACCCCTGTCGACATCAATCCCAGCGACGCCTCTGCTACAGCTTAATTTATTGCTGCTATATTACAGCTTAATTTATTGCTGCTATATTACAGCTTAATTCATTGCTGCTATATTACAGATTAATGTATTGCTGCTATATTACAGCTTAATTTATTGCTGCTATATTACAGCTTAATTTATTGCTGCTATATTACAGCTTAATTTATTGCTGCTATATTACTACTTAAGTTATTGCTGCTATATTACAGCTTAATTTATTGCTGCTATATTACAGCTAAATTTATTGCTGCTATATTACTACTTAATTTATTGCTGCTATATTACAGCTTAATTTAATGCTGCTATATTACTACTTAATTCATTGCTGCTATATTACAGCTTAATTTATTGCTGCTATATTACAGCTTAATTTATTGCTGCTATATTACTACTTATTTTATTGCTGCTATATTACAGCTTATTTTATTTCTGCTATTTTACTACTTAATTCATTGCTGCTATATTACAGCTTAATTTATTGCTACTACCTTACAGCTTAATTTATTGCTGCTATATTACAGCTTAATTTATTGGGGCTATATTACAACTTAATTTATTGCTTTTTATATTACAACTTAATTTATCGCTGCTATATTAAAACTCATTTTATTGCTGCAACATAATAACACATTTTTTTTGCTGCTATATTACAACTTAATTTATGGCTGTTATATTACAACTTATTTTATTGCGGCTACATTACAACACAAATGTTTATGGTGTCTAAAGAAGCCCAAGAGGATGACACGTGTGATGCTTTCGTCCATAACCCAGAGACGAGACAAGTGACCACACTAGAGGTTACCTTTGTGGACGCTAATGGCGATAACAAGAAAGTGGCACAGGTCAGCTAAAGAAATATCTGTGTTTATTTATATGAAAGTATATAACTAATACTGATGTATGAATGACGCAAATGTAGTTGAAACTTTTAAAGTTTTTTTTCCTCATATATTACAATTTATTTTATCATTAACATTTAACACAATGGGAAATTGCCGAGCATGAAGGATCTATGGTGAGAACTGCCATACATTAGCCAATCCCCTTTAACACAAATGTGGTCTGGACTGTGTCCGACAAAAAGTTACTTGGTCAGTTAGAACTCTATTTGGGACCACGGCTGTCGTTTATGTGTCATTTTTTAATGAGACAGTCGCACATCTGTTGACCTATTGCTCTTCAGAGAAAGATAGTGCGCAGTGACATCGCTAGGGGTGCGGTAGGGCGGGCCGCCCCGGGTGACACCATCAGGGGGTTGACACCAGAATGTAAAATCTATATTTTCCCGTTATTTGGTTTTGGAAAAATCGGAGGAGTTATATGGGTTAAATCATGTGGGGGTGACACCTTGAGCTACTGCCTTGGGTGACACCATGAGCTACCGCCCCGGAGACACCAACCCTAGTGACGCCTCTGATTGTGCGTACGGGTCAGGCAGCACAAGCACTGAGAACCAAAACTGTCTGTCGAAGGTCTTTTGTTGAGGCTCATCTAAAGCATTGTAAACCGGACCATAAGAGTCTAAAACTTGTCTTACCTAAACCATCAAATGTCACAATTTTATCATTTATTTTTTAGCGCATTTTCGTAACGTCGAATGCGCTATTGCACCCGTTTTGTCCGTCTGTCATCACCTTTGATCTCAGCATCCATAAGTCCTAGACCCATGAGGTATATATGTTTTTTGTATGTCCTGACCTGCCATTTGTGCATCAACACTCAGTTACTCGATCCGTTAAAAAACCCCGTTAAAACTACCAAAAATATTTCGAATCGAGAGGTAACACTAGCGCAGGGTAGGGCCGCCATTCCCGGAAGTCGAATACACAATCTTTCAAGCATTGAAGAGTGGTGCGAAAGGGTGCAAAAGAATTAGGTTTTTTTTAGTTGACGTCATTAGAATTTGTGTAAAAGTTTAGAGAGTTTTACGTCATCATTTGTGGTGACTTGTAGAGAAAATAATATTATTTTAAAATGTAAAGAAATGACTTTTAAATTTTAAAAATGTCAGGTATATTCATTACACAAGAAAATT
>MUZC01001352.1:506786-509286 GCA_002072015.1 Radix auricularia
GAAGATTGGCGATGAAGAACTTTTAAAATCTCGCTCATGTGGGGCCGGGGGCCCAAAAGCAGTTTTTTTCTTCATCACTAAATCTCCAATGTCCCATGTAGGTAGAAGCATGAAACTTTGGGAAGTTGTTGGGTAACCACTAATGACGAAAGTTGGCGATAAAACATTTTTAAAAATCTCTCTTATGTGCGGCCGGGGGCCCAAAAAACTTTTTCCTTATATGTGTTCTATAAAAATTGAAATTCACCAATTTTCCTATTTTTCCCAGTAGGTATTTCCATGTAGATAGAAGCATGACACTTTTGAAATTGTTGGGTACACTCTCAGGACGAAAATTGGCGAAAAAGAATTTTTAAAATCTCTCTCATGTGGGGCCGGGGGCCCAAAAACTTTTTTTCTACATCACCAAATCTCCGACTTCCCGTGTAGGTAGAAGCATGAAACTTTGGGAAGTTGCTAAGTACCTACTGTGGACACAATTTGGCAAAAAAGTTATTTTAAAAATATCTTTCAAGTGGGGCCGGGGGCCACAAAAGATTGTTTCATTATATGGGGTTTATCAATATTGAAAATCACCAATTTTCCTATTTCCCGTGTAGACAGAAGCATGAAACTTTTGGAAGTTGTTGGGTACCCTCTGACTACTAAAATTGGTGAACAAGAATTTTGAAAATCTAACTCATGTGTGACCGGGGGCCCAAAAAATATTTTTTCCTACATAACGAATTCTCCAACTTCCCGTGTAGGTAGAAGCATGAAACTTTAAGAAGTTGTTTGGGACTCTATTTCGACAAAAATTGGCAAAAAAGGATTTTGAAATTCACACTCTTTGGGCCAGGGCCCCAAAAATGTTTTTTGTCCTTATATAAGCTATATACCAATTGAAAATCAATAATTCATCTATTTCCCGTGTAGGTAGGAGCATAAAAACTTAAGAAATGTTTTGAGTACATGCTTCCGACGATAATGGGCAAAAGAGAATCTTACATTTTTCACTCATGGGGGCTGGGGCCCTGAAAACGATTTTTTCATTAACTGAGCTATATAAACATTGAAAATCACCAATTCCCCTATTTTCCGAGTAGGTAGACTCATCAAATGTTGGGGAGTTAATAAATACACTTTTACGATGCTAGCAGGTGAAATAATTTTTAAAATTTCTCTTACTGGGGGGCCCAAATTTAAAAACTGAAAATAACTAATTCTTCCAATTCCCATGTAGGTAGAGAGCATTAAACCTTAGGAAGTTTTTGAGTTCAATCTCCCGATGATAATTCGCGAAAAAGAATGTTAAATGCCAACTCATAGAAGAATGGGAGTCCAAAAATAATGGGGCCCCATAAAACTATTTTCCTTTAATATGCGCTATTTACAAATTGCAAATCATTAATTATCCTATTTCGCGTAAAGTTTGAAGCATGAAACTTTGAAAATATTTTGAGTACATGCATCCGATGATAATTGGCAAAAGAGACTGATAAATTTCCAACTAATGGGGGCCGGGGCCCCCAAAACATTTTTTTCCTTTATAAGAGCTATATAAAAATTTAAAATAACTTATTCTCCTATTTCCCATATGGGTAACAGCATAAAACTTTTGATATTTTTTTATGTACAAGCTCACGACTATTGGCAAAAGGAATGTTAGAATTCCCTCTAATTGGGTACCGGGGGCCCAAATATATTTTTATCATATTAAAAACCGACTTATCACTAATTCTCCAATTTTCCGTGTAGTTTGGAGCATGAAACTTTGTGTAATTTTTAAGTACCCTCTCAGAACAAATGTTGGTGTAAAAGAATTTTGAAATATACACTCATGGGGGCCGGGGCCCCAAAAACGTTTTTTTTTCTTATATGAGTTTTGTAAAAACTGAAAATCACCGATTCTCTTATTTCTCAAGTAGGTAGACTCATTAAACATTGGGGAATTGATAATTACTCTTTCAAGATGGTAGCAGATGAAAACATATTTTAAAATATCTCTTACTAGAGGCTGGGGGGCTAAATGTATTTTTTCCTAATATAAGCTTTATAAAACTACACATCACTAATTCCCCCATTCTCCATTTCGGTAGAAGCTTGACACTTTGCGAAGTTGCTGAGTACAATCTCCCAATGAAATTTGGCGAAAGAAAATGGTAAATTTCCACTCAGAGAGGCCGGGGGCCCAAATATATTTTTTTCTTATATTAAAAACTGACTCATCACAAATTCCACAATTTATCGTGTAGATAAAAACATACAACTTTAGAAAGATGTTGGGTACCCTCAAAGCGACGTAAATTGGCGTAAAATATTTTTTAAATGCACGCTCATGAGGGCCTGGATCCCAAAAAAGTGTTTTTTTCTTATACGTGCTATAAAAATTTGAAATTCAATAATTCTTCTATTTTCCAAATAGGCAAACGCATGAAACTTTGGGGGTGTGTTAACTACACTTCCACGATGGTAGCAGGTGAACAATTTTTTAAAACATTTTTTACTGTGGGCTGGTAGG
>MUZC01001352.1:514286-527390 GCA_002072015.1 Radix auricularia
TTTGCAATTCTGCGGCGTATGCTACCCCGCGGGCATCTAGTTAATTATAATGATTTATTAAAGAAATTTTTTTTCTTCATACGTCTCGTATTTAATAGCATGTCCTAAATGTTAGCCTTCAAATGTGTAGTTAGTTGGTTCAAGTTAACGAACATTAAAACGTTATGCAGACGTCTAATCTAAGAGATTATTGCAAAATTATGTCCGAAACAAAACACATTTATAGAAATAATAAACAAATGTCATATTTAGAAAAGATTAAAATTCCTGTATTTAATCAGCATGCATCTGCTGCGCACAAAATCAGCCAGTGGTAACTTATTCCAGGAGCTAGGCTGCAATCTCAGCACTGAAGATAAATGACCTCAGACCTTACAAGTGTTCAGAAAAATAAATGTTTTTGAAACAGGCTATGTATTTGCCCGACAGAATACTACAGACATGTACATAACCTCTTGAACTTAAAATATTGTTTTTATCTAAAAGCCTGATTGCTATCTCAGCCATTTTCGTCCCAGTTTTCCGTAAAACTAAAAGACAAACCGTGTGTCATATTAACTGTTTGGTCAAATTAAATGAAATAATCATTTAAATAAGTTTGTAATATTTATTTAGTTATAAAATGTTATGTAAAAGATGTATTCTATTATATTTTAAAGCAATGCTATGATATCTATCTGTTAATGTGAATGAAGAAAACAGTTGTGGCTAAAAAAATATCCGCTTCTAAACATTTTTTCGTACAAATTATTATCTCAGCGTATTAGTAATAGGAGTTATGTAAAATATTTTCAATAAAATCATGTGATTGTGATCACTGTTGATATCTGCTCAATGTTCTGTGTGTTATAAAGTATGTGTATAATATGCTCTGTGTATAATATGCTAAGTGTATAATATGTTCTGTATATAATATGCTAAGTGTATAATATGTTCTGTGTATAATATGATCTGTGTATAATATGATATGTGTATAATATGATCTGTGTATAATATGATCTGTGTATAATATGATCTGTGTATAATATGATCTGTGTATAATATGATCTGTGTATAATAAGATCTGTGTATAATATGATCTGTGTATAATATGCTAAGTGTATAATATGATCTGTGTATAATATGTTCTGTATATAATATGTTCTGTATATAATATGCTAAGTGTATAATATGCTCTGTGTTTAATATGTTCTGTATATAATATGCTAAGTGTATAATATGATCTGTGTATAATATGATCTGTGTATAATATGTTCTGCATATGATATGATCTGTGTATAATAAAAAAAAAAGAACATAAATTTGAATGTCTATAACTTGCAAAAAAAAATGTTCGGTACATTGCCAAATTCACATCATTTAATACGTCCACTTATTTACAAATCCTTTCAATTCAGATCTCTTTTTATTTCTTACATGATAGATTTTTTTCTCATGATAAAAATAATTTTAAATTTGTTATTACCTATCTCAGATTTTATATAGTTTAATGATTCTATTTAATTTTGTTTGTTGTTTTGTTTGTTTCTGTCTCAGGTTAAAGCATCATTGCTGTCATCGAAACCAAGTATGAATCCAAACGACTACGATATTTATGTTGTGTTTAAGAAAAATAAGGACGAAAATGAAACAAAGGAGCTTATGAACGATGACAATCTAATTTCTCAATACTTGAGAAATCTTAGTGGCGGCTTCTTGGAATTGAAACGTAAGTTTGTATTAAATAATATAATGCTAAGAATCTTTAGTTGCTTGTTCAAATACATTATTGTTTCTTTTGGAAAGTGCGGGGTTAAAAATATTTTCGGAAACAAGATAGATTAAAAATTGTATATCGACATTTACCAACATTAACGGGAAATACCTGCTTTTAATTTTTACAAGGAATGAAAACGTTTGTTTCATCAAAGCTGTTGACAATACAAGTTTCAATATAGTTGGGTGAAAGTATATAACTTCTGTTGTATACAATTATATACGACTGGACGGATTAGTAGTAGATAGTTGTCAAATGTGTGTGGTCATTGCTAAATACTCTATAGAATGATAAAAGCGTTTGATATCCCTTGTGCTTCTCATATTAGCTCCTTAAGTTTCACTCTGCGTGTCGACAGTTGTAGGTGATATTTAAAGTTCACGTTGAAAACCTAATTAAACAGCCTAGACCATAGCTTGGTAACCTTTTGAAACGGAAAAACCAAACATTGGTTGTTCTTTTTTTTAATTTCGTAATATTTTAAAGAGGCACTTTAAGCATTAGTTTAGAAATATAATTATTACTATTGGCACATGCAACGAGAGAACCGCATCTTCATATCGAATGAGCCGCTTGCGACTCGCCAGTCACAGGTAGCCGACCCCTGGCCTAAACTTAGTCTATTTAATAGTACTAATCCATGGCCTTTATTGATAGTCCTAGTTTATGTATAGTATAACTGTTATTTCTCGGAATATGATTAGTATATTTTACAATGATGCTTGTTATTGTTTTATGTAATCTGTTACATACGCCACATAAATAGAAAATTATTGCGTCCTAAGTTTATCTATGGTTTATGTCTAGTCTTGCATGTGTGTCAGAGGCTTAAAATTTAAAAGAGTTTTTCTGGTTTCACAAGGCAAGACATCCAACTTCTGAATTCCATGCAAAAAGAATGAGAATTGTGTGTGTTTGTTCTTGAGAACAGAATAATTCAAGTGTATGTATCCATATGTTTATCTGAATGACAAATCAGAGTATCTATGTGTTGTATTTCTTCTTTAGAATTAATTGCCTTATTTAAGTTGATTGTGTTTGTGAATTAATAGATAAGACAGTGAGGACAAATGGCTTTACAAAACTTGGCAGAGTTAAAGGACTGTACCACGAGACGGTAACCCCTTCTTGAAGAGATTTTAAGCAACGTTATATAGGGCCATAGTACATAATTGAATTAACAATTATATGCATTCCATATATGTCGAAACCAAGCCCGGGATTAAATACTTCTCTGTCATACATCATTCTAGGTGGCTTTAAGAGAATAGTTATGGAGTTCAGAGGCGGCACTAAGGGCTACGATGGGGGCGGACCGCCCCGGCTGACACCATCAGGGGGGGTGACACCAAAATGTAAAATCCTGTATGATTCCGTTATTATGCACTGGAAAACTCGCAGGAGCTTTATGGGTTAAGTCATGAGGGGCCGACACCATGAGCTACCCCCCCCCCCGGGTGACAACAACACTACTGACGCTTCTGACGGGGCTGCTATTCATTTATTGTGAAAAGGTTTCAAGTTCTTAGAACTGGATATAGCCGTTGCCAAGCTAGAAGTCATGTTTAACTGTTTTGTGTTGCCCCATTTCTATTTTTTAAGTAACATATTGTATGTGTTTACAACATTTCAGTTAAACAAGTTCAAGGCCCAAGTCAATGACTGAACAGGTCACATTCCAGACTCACTCAGCTGTGACGCTTGACATCGTCACGTACAGGAAATCCAAAACATTAACTTTTTGTATTCAATATCACAAAAACACCAACACACTAGCTGCACTAGATAACGTTTGTTTTAAACAGAACCGTCCGAAGTCACGGTCTAACGATTGTTAGGAAAAGGGTGCCAAAACCCTACCATCCAGTACTCTACGAAATCAAATTGTTAAAGTAACTGATGATTAGTTAGACATATAACAACACTTCTTTTTATTTATTTTATTTTTTTTTTAAATTTTTTTTAAAAAATATTTGTGTGTGTGTGTGATTGAACATCTTTTCGCAATTACTTATTTTTATTTTAAAAAAATAAAATCATGTCCGTTTTTATTTCTCTTTGTGCTAATTTTTCTTTGGTTATAAAGTAAATTAAAAAGCAAGATTTAACTTTTTTGATCAATTTGTTTTAATGTGTTCTTTAAATTCTTTTTTTTTTTTCTTATTTCAAGGAAAGTGTGTAAAAAGCATTAAGAAATTATCAAGTATTCAAGTATTGCATAAATAAGTAAAATATTAGTAAGTCCCTGAGGCAGATATTAATTTTTTTTTTTTGGCCAAAAAAAAAAAAAAAGAACTAAACGCGCAAGACTCATAAATATACTATTAAAAATATTGTTTAAGAAAGAATTAAGTTAATAATTTTAAAAAAATAATAACAGCATACATAAAAAGAGCCGACCACTTTATAAAAAGAATACGGCAAAATATTCTTTTCATATACCTTCTATATAGCCTGTACTGTATAGTGTATATACAAATTTAGCACTTGAATTAAAATTGTAATAATTTAGCTCCATATAATTATACAGAAAGACCCCAGAGAAAGTAAATATATGTAAGGAGCGTTTGATTTCCAGGGACATTTAATTTTCCTTAAGAAGTAATCTTTTTTAGACCATTTGTGTAGCTAAACCCAATTTGTATTAAAAGGTTAACATATTTTAGTACAATAATTCAATGATCCCCTTGTCGGAGACTCCACGTATTTCATTTAGGAGCTATTGGCGTTTACGATTTTTGCTCCAGGGGTTGTACGAAGTCACAAAACTATACCATACAAGGCAAAAAAGGATTACCATAAAAGTCACAATAACGATACCCTACAAGGCACAGAAGAACTACAATAAAATGGCACAGTAACGATACCATACAAGGCACAAAAGAATTACCATAAAAAGTCACAAGAACGATACTATACAAGGCACAGAAGAACTACAATAAAATGTCACAGTAACGATACCATACAAGGTACATAAGAAATACCATAAAAAGTCACCATAACTATACTATTTAAAGCCACAGTATAGTTAATATGTAATATGAAAATTAAATATACATGTATTCTAAACGTTTGATTTATACATGAATTAGTAAAATACAAGATATGATGTTTCTACAGGATGAATTAAGTATACCATCAACATGATATATAGATTTCATAAGTTTATCTGAGCTCAGAAAAGAACTTTATTTTGGAATCTATAAAATGGGGGGAGGGGTAAGGAGGGTAATAGTTCAGTTGGAGAAATTAGCTCAAATTTTTACGTTAAGTGGGATCAAATGTTGCTATTAATGTAATTAAACAATTCTATTCATTCTATCAAATGCCTACTGCGTAGGATAAATGAGTTTTGCAGAGTAGTAACTATTAAACTGGATCAACAAGTGTGGCAAGCGAGCTCGAATCCTAGGGCACCCCTGAGTTCCACCCAGCTCCAAATGAGTGAAAAGCTACGGGGTAATGCGTGGAACCCTTAGCCGTGGCATATTAACGCTGCATCACTTGCCGAAAAACAACTGCCATCTTGCAGGTGGTCTTGGCTGATCAAAGGCTATGGAAGAAAATCCGGAAAACACAGCAGGCTTAAGTCGGAGACCACGGGCACATTGGCGCAAAACTCGTGGCACGCAAAACTCAATATACAATAGTGAGGACGAAGAAGAAGAGAAGAGATCCCCTGATAATGATACATCAAAATTCACACAATTAAGATAATGTATGCATCAATTCTTTGCTTACTTTTAAAACAAACTATCATTTTATTAGCTTAGGGGTCGTCCATAAAGTACGTCACATTCCGGGGAAGGGGGTTGTAAAAAAAAGTGACAATTTATAACAGAAGGGGGATTCAGTACATGTGTTATGTCGAAGGAGTTTTCCATTAAATTTTAAACAAAACATGTGTTCGAAAATGTGACGTAGTTTGGAGGGACGGGAGTTGTGCGTGATTTTTGACAAATGGCTAAAGTGGTCAAAAAAGTGTGACGTATTTTATGGATTACCCCATTTTCAGTTAAGTTATTCATCGTATTGGCTGAAAAAAATTAAATGCAGCTTAAAGATTGCTGGGAGACTCGCTTGTAGACACAGCAATAAATTATTTTGACTGCTTCTGTAGAAGAAAGATTAGTAAGAAATTTTAAAGTATATGTGAGTCAACAGTGGCTTCGCTGGAGTTGGTGTCACAAATTGTGGTAGCTCATGGCGTCATTCCCTCACTAACTATCCCATAGAACTTCTCCGACTCTGAATTTTTTAAAAACTATAACATTTATTTTATCTGTTTCTTTTTTATATTTCATATAACCTCGTGGTCGTAGGGGGTCCTAATGTTTCCATTAGAACTTGTTCGGAGTTTGGTAGACCTTGGTGGCGCCTATCTCGTCTCCAGGTCAGCGGGGGATACTTTAGCGATATTCATTCATCAACATTTTATTGCGGTTTTAAAGTGGGTGAGATCTCACGCCCCTTAGCTTGTGAGGCGAGTATTCAATCGACTTCTCTATCCAGCTTCCTGGGTGTTCATTAATGAAACAGTATATTTTGTTTTCGACGGAAATTCGGTTTATCTAACCCTATCAACCTAATTAATGTCAACCATAATAATATTATTTTTCTGCCTTTAGAAACCCTTGAATTTTTGTTTTCATTTCACTCAATTTATTAAAAGTTTGATTGGGGGGGGGGGCAAATTAATAAATTTAGGTTAAATGCAAAATTCTTAGGAGTTATAATAAATGAGAAACTATCTTGGAATCCTCATGTCAATGAAGTTTTTTAAAAAATCAAACAAAACCTTTGGCTTTATAAAAAGAAATTTTTACAAATGTAACAAAGATATAAAACTAAAATGCTACCTCACCCTGGCAAGACCTATACTAGAATATGCATCTTCTGTATGTGACCCATCCACCGAAGAAAATATTGATAAGTTAGAACAAATCCAAAAAAGAGCTGCCAGATTTATTATTGGAGAATATTCAAAACTGACAAGAGTAACTCCATTCGTTAAATCATTAAACCTTGAAACACTAGAGGATAGAAGAACCAAGAGTAAATTGATAATAATACATAAGGCAAATAATTCTAATTTAGAAATGCAACACAAAGATAAGTAAATACAACCCTTAGATAGACATAAAGATAAAAGCAACTTTCTTATTCCACTTGCAAGAACAAGCACATACAAGTTTTCTTTCTTTCCGTCCGGTATTCGGGCGTGGAATGGGTTGCCTGAAGAAATTATTAATGTAGCATTATCTTATATAGAAGTAGCAGTGACGTGGCTAGGGGGGCGGTGGGGGTGGTCCGTCTCGGGTGGCACTCATTCAGAGGGCGGCATTTGCGAGCATTTGACAAGTAAAGCCATATCCAACAAGCGCCCTTTTTCTTTTGAATGAGGAAAACCAAAGTGAAAATTTTATCTTTCTTAATTTTGAGTCTTAATTAACGGATTCGTGAAAGATTTGTTGAATCACACAGTGGTTGTTGAATGTTATGACTAACATGAATCATTCAAAAATTTAAAATTGCTCAAAGAAGGTATTGCTTTGTTTGGAAAAAAAGCGGTATACGTCACAGAAAGGATTTTTATATTAAAATTGAACAAAAACAATATATCAGTGTAAGTCCAAAAATATGTAGTTCAAATATCGCCACGACAGTTTTTGCCCGGAATTTGGATATGTGCAGAATGATGGGCTTATAAATACCTTCAGGACATGGTAGTTCAAATATTGTATTTAACTTGCAAGTAGTACTTTTTATTACTGCTTCAGCTTTCATATAATTTTTGTAAGGTAACTGATTAAAAATTAATTTTATTTTTATTTTTAAGTACGTTTGGGGCCGTCCATAAATGACGTCACGCACCTGGAAAGGGAGGGGGTTCTCACTTTTGTGACGATGCGTGACGTGGGGGAGGGAGGGGGGGTTGAAGAAATGTGACGTCACATCCAAAGGGTAACTTTAAATAAAACTTCCACTGAAATATTTGGTCACTTAAAATTTATTTAATGACTTTTTTTATTCAGTGCTTCTGAAAGTGCCGATCGATAGGCCATCAGACGCCGGTTTGGGTAAGTTATCAATACATGAAATATGATCATAAAAAATAAGTTTGAGAACCCTCAAGAGAACATACGAAATTGTTACCCTGCGTCCTTTGATGTTGATATCATAGCTTTTGTGATGTAACCGCATCGTTTGTTACATTCGCGGCAGGAGTCGGCTAACTTTTTTTTGGTGGGTTGTCCCCCAATCCGACTGCAACTGGTGAGTTTTACAAACAGGACAAGTGTCTAAAAAAGATCTGAATAGGATTATATGTAGATTTTTTTTAGTCAAAACGATACGGAATATCTATTTACTGGTGGGTGGAGGAGGGGAATCCATTATACAAATTATAAACGTTTTTAATTTGATATAATTTTTCGATTGGTTTCTGGTCAAAGGTCTCTTGCCATTCTAAACATAATGATAAATTTGCCCATTTAAAATTAGTCAAGGTATTCATTAACTTTATTGAATGCATCAGATTCTCGACATCGAAATTCGAGAGGAGCATAAAACAACTTTTCTTCTGAACTCAGTTTTTAAGGCATTAATTTTAAATATGACAGAAAGGATACTTGATACAGTCAGATTAGGATTATTGTCACTCGTGTCAATACCTAAATCAAAACTACTTTCATTTATGTCTTCGTATAGTACTTAAATAAGAAATCTACAAAGATGACACATTTGCAAATACATTTTCTTAAAGGAACCGGTGTTCCAAGCGTACACGTACACATGACGTATTTGAATATATCTTATAGTGGAGTGTAGTAGATGTAATATGTTCCAAATGAGTCTGCATTATCCCAAGAATTCCCTTTTGACCCCATATGAGGTAATTTAACCCTGTTCGCCGACCTCTTTCTGAAGGGATGCCCGTCAGTCTATTGAGGGATTTTAAAAAAAAAAAAAAATTATAAAAATATTATTTTTAAATAAGTTTTTTTTTTATAAACAAAGACGTAAGCAGTAATGGTTTATAGTCAATGTTTAATTTGTATGCATTAAAATAAAATATAATCAATGGATATTAACACATTTCGTTTTTTTTGAAAGCCTGTTAAACGGTTTGAAAAAAAAAACGACCGGTTCAATAAGATGCCTAAATACTAAAATTATAAAAGTTTATGTTAACATTACTGTTAACCCAAAAGTAGCGGATTCTAGCGAATTTTCTATAACCACAATGATTCAGTTTACCCCCAAATGTTTCCAAATGAGATAATTTATCGCTGTTTACCGAGACCTTGGTTAAATAGACCGATAGCGGTAGCCAGGTATTTTTCATTAGTTTATGAATTCCAAAAGAGACTGCAACAATGTAAACACGCCTCGTCCATTTGTGGCATTATATTTACAACTCTTGTGTGACGTAAGTGAAATCCTGAAGAAAAAAGAATTGGAAAAAAAAAATCATGTTAAGCCTGGTCCCTTTTGGAACTCAGGACGTGTTAGCGCATTTTCGTATTATGTATCAGTACTTATGTTAGATATCAGCATTATGTAGTTATCAGTAATTGTGTTTAGATTTTAGACATATTTTTATGAATTTTCTTGTGTAATGAATATACCTGACATTTTTTTAATTTAAAAGTCATTTCTTTACATTTAAAAAAAAATTATTTTATCTTTAATCTAACTACAAGTCACCACACATGATGAAGTAAAACTCTCTAAACTTTTACACATATTTTAATGACGTCAACTAAAAAAAACACTAATTAATTCTTTTGCACGATTTCACACCACTCTTGAATGCTTGAAAAACTATGTATTCGACTTCCGGCAATGGCGCCCGTTCCTTGTGCCAGTGTTAACTCTCGATTCGCAAAGTTTTTTGGTAGTTTTAACGGGATTTTTTAACGGATCGAGTAACTGAGTGTTGATGCACCAATGGCAGGTCAGGACATACAAAAAACATATATACATCATGGGTCTAGGACTTATGGATCCTGTGATCATGGTGATGACAGACAGACGGACAAAACGGGGGCAATAGCGATTTCGACATCTCGAAAATGCGCTAAAAAAAAAACTTGTGAGCTGCAGAGTGAAAATTTATGACAATCTTGAATATTTTCTTAATGTCATAGTATTTTTTCAGTCTTCAACTTGCAGGAATTACTGTATTTTGCGACTCACAAGATGACACCCTACTTTTTTTGCACAAATGTGGGGTTCGTACAGTTCTCGCCATATTCCTCTTCCAGCGCATACCTAATAATTTTGTGAAAACATGAGATGTGATATCAATGTGGTAATTTTAGATCAAATGCCTTTGATGTGCATATGTTATCAGGAAAACTGTCATTAGAAGATAGAAATCAATTTGAGGAATTGTGTTGTATCTATATATTCTAGGTCTATCAACAATGCAATGATCCTTGTAATATCAATAGCCACATTAGCGAGCTTAATCGCGAAGGTTAATCACATCAAATGTTTTTGACATTACCGCTGCTTGTTCGTTAGCTGTCTTGCTATGCCTTGGCAACTAAACATTTAAAAAAAATAAAAAATGTAATATAGAAAACAAGCCGAATACTTAATCTCATGGCTTTAAGCCATGTAGGGGCTCATTTGGTTATCAAATTAGTACAGAGAAAATCATGTCAAAACGGTAAAAGAATGCAATGGTACCTGGTGAAATGGAAAAATTCTTGTCGATCGTCTGATAAGAATCACTGGCTTACAATTTATTTAATGTCTTTTACATAGCTTCACGCATGTCATAATATTACGATTAATACAATGTAGACCTACACTAAATAAATACTTAAATGATAAAAAGGGCTTTAAAACATACTTATTTTCAAATAGAAAATAGTGGGGGTTTTTGGTTTTTTTTGAGGGGGGAGGGTCAAAGTTTTGTGACGTACTTTTGGAGGGGGAGTCAACAATTTTTTGACGACGCGTGACGGAGAAGGGGGGGGGGTAAAATCGGCCAAAATCGCTTGACGTCATTTATGGACGGCCCCTTGAAGCAGCAGGAATAGTTTGTGTTTTTCATAAAGTGTAAATAATTTGAATTCTTCTAGTATGGAGAATTATTAAGAGTTAAGGCAATAGCATAAAAATATTCCAAATTCTCCGTTAATACAAAATAAAATAAATAATTTCCAAAGAGACATATTTAAAAATTTCAAGCGTCATGGGGGAAAAAATGACATCTGAAGTACAAGTAAAACGAGATGAAATTATGGAATTGTACTCATGTCAATGCAAAGTCATTTTTCTATGGTATCCGAAATTTATTTAGTATGCGAAAAGGATTGCACGATGCATGCAATTCGGGTAAGGATAAGGTATTAATAATGATAATTAGTGAAAAATAAGATAGATAGGGCCTATGAAATCTTGGGGTCCACTGCGACCACATAAGTTGAAGTTATTGTGGATTAAAGAGGGGTGCTGATTGGGCTAAAGCCAGGGACCCCCAATGTTTAAGGGCCCAAAACTTATTATATCGAATAATAAAGCGGCTGGACTGGGCCCCAGATTGAATCGCAGGCTAGGGCCCCGTGCAATATTGATCCGCCCCTGGGTTGCCGTAGCACAACACCAGCCCTTTTAGGACCAACACAACAAGAAGAAGCTTTATTATTTTTTTTTAAAGGTGGAAATGCTCCCTTGATCTATTACAATATATTCAACAGTATAAATTAGAAAATTCTTTACCAACAATTATAATTTTGTGCAGAATATTTTTTAGCAATTGCTATCAATGTATCTAGTTGTGAAAGCAGCTTCTCCAAACTGAATTTGAATATACACACACACACACACACACACACAAACACACACACACACACACANTATATATTAGGGCTGCGGAAGTTACCGATTAATTTCTCGATTAATCGGTAAATTATTTTATCGATTAAAATTATTTTAATCGATAAAATAGTGATTAAAATTAAAGAAATGTTTTTTACAATTTTTGGATTTTTTAATAAATAATTAATAATAGTTTTTATTTTTTATTTTTTCTACGTACAAACTTCTCCGTAAAAGAAAGTTGAAAAGTGTAAACTCTAAAATAACCTGTTTTATAAGGAAACTGTTATAAAAAAACACATTGTTTTTAATTATTTGACAATAACACATTACATTACATTTATAGACATTATATTGAACTACTTATATTTAAATATATTTCCTAACAATATTATATCTTTTAAATTGAATTAAATACTTAAGTTATGGTCATTTTAAAAAATGCCATAAAATGGCACAAAATGTGAAGAAAAATAACATAGTGAAAAAACTGATCATGATGACTTAGAAAAAAAATCATAACTTTTGAACCACTTGGGGTAAAAAAAATATTATTTTAATCTTTTTTTAATCATCAAACAATTTATTTATTGCTGATTTACTTTTATATTTTAAAAATATTTAGAAGTTTTTATTCAAGTGCCTAAACTTTAACATGATATTTAACTTGTTTTCACTATTAACTTTGTTTTAAAAATAACTTAATAAAAATATCAATTGCCTGTTTTTATTACTTACCTTGAAATTTTTAGTTTCATGACGTCATACATCTCTATCTCTAGCTTTAACAAAATTATTGATTAATTAATCGGTAATTTTTCAAAAGATAACGATTAAATTTAATTCAATCGATAACAGCCCTAATATTAATATATATTACAACCACAGAGGCATATCCCTGCTTTCTATCGCAGGAAAGATCCTAGCCAGAATCCTGCTAAACCGCCTCACAGCTCATCTTGACCAAGGTCTCCTGCCTGAAAGCCAGTGTGGCTTACCGAAGAGAGCGAGAAACCATCGACATTGTTTTTGCTGCCAGGCAACTACAAGAGAAATGCCAGGAGCAGAACTCTGACCTTTTCTCCACCTATGTTGAACTAACCAAGGCATTCGACACAGTTGGCAGAGAGGGTTTGTGGAAGATCATGGAGAAGTATGGTTGCCCAAGCAAATTCATTTCCTTGGTTCAACAATTCCACGAGGGCATGCAGGCCAGAGTCCAGGACAGAGGAGAGTCATCTGACCCTTTTCCTGTCACAAACGGTGTCAAGCAGGGATGCGTCCTGGCCCCAACGCTATTCAGCATCATGTTCTCTGCCATGCTGACAGAGGCCTTCAGAAACGAAGATGTTGGTGTTAAGCTGAGGTACCGTACGGATGGCAAACTGTTCAACCTTCGGAGGCTTCAGGCAAAAACCAATGTCAGGGCAGACACAATCAGGGACCTGCTCTTTGCAGACGATTGTGCCCTCAATGCTGCCTCAGAGGATGACATAAAACGCAGTGTTAGC
>MUZC01001352.1:528004-538572 GCA_002072015.1 Radix auricularia
ATATTAGGGCTGCGGAAATTACCGATTGATTTCTCGATTAATCGGTAAATTATTTTATCGATTAAAATTATTTTAATCGATAAAATAGTGATTAAAAATAGAAAAATGGTTTTGTTTTTTAAATAAATAATTAATAATAGTTTTTATTTTATCATTATTTGTTTACGTACAAATTTTTTCCGTAGTTACGGTGCACTTTATGCATATTTTAAAATAACCTATTTTATAAGGACAATGTATTAAAAAACATTGTTTTTAACTATTTAACAATAACAAAATTTAAATTCATTGACATTATTTTGAACTTGATTATAAATATTTTAAAATATATCCCCTAACAATAGTACGTGCTTTAAATTTAATAAAATTAAATACTTAGGTTATGGACATTTTTAAAAAATGCAATAAAAGGGCACAAAATACGAAGGAAAACGAAAAAGTGAAAAAAAAAGATTATGAGGTCTTAGAAAAATATCATAGCTTTCGAACCACTTGGGATAAAAAGATAGTCTATATGTTTTTACTAATCATCAAACAATTTCTATACAGCTGTATTACTTTTATATTTAATAACTTTAATATGTTATTTCACTTGTTTTCAGTGCTAACTGTTTTAAAAATAAGTTAATGAAATTATCAATTGCCCCTTTTTATTACTTCCCTTGAAATTTTCAGTTTAATGACGTCATACATCTGTATTGTTAGCTTAACAAAATTATCGATTAATTAATATATATATATATATATTCATTCCGCAATGAGTGATTTAAGACTAAAAAATATTGCAATCTTGTCCATATAACAAGACAGTAAAAATAATTAAAATTCTGATAACATACTAATGGATTTTCTACTATGAAAGTAAGTAATTGTTAAAATAATAAATGTTTACAAACTGATGTATACAATTTTGTTGTTTATAAAAA
Organism: Radix auricularia; assembly: GCA_002072015.1. Classification (NCBI taxonomy): domain Eukaryota; kingdom Metazoa; phylum Mollusca; class Gastropoda; family Lymnaeidae; genus Radix; species Radix auricularia. The sequence continues at coordinate 528,931 of MUZC01001352.1, forward strand.
AAATAGTATATTTATAAAAACAGAAAAACATATAATAGTTAATTTTTTGTGTGTGTGTAAATTTGGAATCTGTTTTCTCTCATTTGGGGTTGGAGAACCTGCGATCCCAATAAAATTCTATGGCCTTAAAAAAAGTATCTTGTATTTTTATTAATGTGTATTTTTAAATATATCATCTTATGTGGGCGCATTTATTACTGCTTAAATAAAAAGGGCATGTAATGGTAAAAATGTTCCCCACCTTTTAAAATATACTTTGATTCAATTACAATTATTTATTCATGCTCATTAATTTATATTCACAAAATTATTTTGACTGACTTTTTAACTTTTCACCACATCGCTCCATGTCATCACGAAAGCTTAGACCCCTTCCTCAACGTGACGTTACAAAGATCGTCCCCTCACCCCTAATAAAACTAAAAATAGCAAAATGAGCATGTTGTAAATCATTTTTTTACATTTAAAATATGTTTTTTTGTGTAAGGCTGCACTCTAATATCGTAACATGCGTGAAGCCACGTAAAAAGTAATTAAATAAAGTGAAACTTTTATTTAAAATTGCGCGTTTTGATTGACGTCAAATGTGTTACTCCCCCCCCCCCCCAATGAGTGAAGTCATTTATGGGCGACCCCTAAAAGTGCGTAGCTCTAGCTACGCCACTGAGAAGGAGCGTTTGTAACAGATAATATATTAACTTATTTTACATTTTACCACTTTTTTATGGGGGAACAAAAAAAACAACAAAATATCTTTTAAGTTCAAAAATGTAAAACAATATGTCTTTGTAACAAAAGTATGGGATTGTTTTAAACCTGTCTCTTAATGTTATGTCGGATCCATTTTGACCGGTAAAGGGAGTTCCCATTACCAACAACGGTTACTCTAATTACCGTTTGAATATGTTTAATAGCCTAATGTTAATACTTGTTTTGAAACTTCAAACTATCAAACGCATCCATATTTTAACCATCTGTTTCTGTTTTAAAATGCAGCAACCAAATTTGATTATACATTTTTAAAACTTAAAGGACTATGTATTGGAGAAATTAATAAGTAATCGTACTTTTGATTTTTGACATCACTTCAACTTCAAGTACCTCAGCCTCAACGTCTACTAGTACTAGTAACTACTACTACTAGTACTAGAGTTATAGTCTAGTCTAGTGACTAGTCTAGTTAATTGACTAGATCTAGTTTATCAAGTGAGTCTTTGAAGCTTGAAATTATTATCATATTTATTGATATTGCCATATCTTATTGATGATTCAGATATTGAATAGTGATAACTAAAACCAATTGCCAATTGTTAAGAAATATCATATGTGTTAATTTCATATTATTAATAGTTATTTTTGGTAGGCTAATCCTGCAGTTTCTACAGCGCCACAGCCACCAGTGTAGACAACACGTTCACGAATATTTTATTATTTCAGTCACAGCAGTGAGTATGATGATCAGTATGAGAAAGGGTTAATTTTCTTGTGAGTAGGCCTACTTAGTACTTACATTACGTTTTTAATTTATTAAATGCATTTTTAATTTATCGTAAGTAATATTTCATATAATCAGCTAAAAATAAATTGCAGCCATACTATTTTGTAAGTAATGAGTAATGTAAATGTTAAAGTTACGGCATTAATTAATCAAAGACGATATTGCAAGGCACAGTCCAGGGAAGAAGGAAAAGAGGCAGACCAAGGAAGAGTTGGGAGGACAACATCAAAGAGTGGACCGGCCTTTCATTTAGCGATTCCCAGAAGGCAGCTCAGAATCGTGACACTTGGCAGGAGTTAGTGCGCAGCTCAAAATGGTGACCCAACGACCCAGCGTCGGGTTAAGGGACAGTTCAAGTTCAAGTACTCATTCTCATGAGCACATTAAAAATCGCTACTGTGAAATATCATGCGTGTAGAAGCTGCTGGATTATCTTATCTTATATGTTACAGATGCTACTGTACTGTACAGAAGATTATTGCATCCTATGTTTATCAATCATTGATTCAATGGTTCGTGTTTAGTCCTGCATTCTTATTAAAGTTTTAAATGATGATAATGTTAAAGTGCAGACTTTCCTTGTTTCTTCAGGCAACCCATACCACACCTGAATTCCGGACAGGAAGAAAGAAAACTTGTATTTGTTTGTTCTTGCACACATAATAAAAGGTGTTTTATCCTTTTAAAATTAAATAATTTACTTCAATGTAGTTTCACAAGTACTTAAACAAATTTTTTTTAAAGTTAACTATTATATTTAAAATCATTGTTTACAGCCCCAGTATTATGGTATACATAAAGATACTATGATATATATATATATATATATGTATATATATATATATATTAGGGCTGCGGAAATTAACCATTAATTTTTCAATTCATTGGTAAAAAAATTTTAATCAATAAAATAGTGATTAATATGTCAGCAAATGTTTTAAACAATTTTTTTGGATTAAATAATAAATGATTAATTATTATTAATTAATAATAGTTTGCCTCTATAGGTGCCAACTCTCCATTAACAAAAATAAAAGATTTTTAAAGTTTTAACTTACAAATAAGCTCTTTTTATAAGAAAATTTATATAAAAAATTAAACATTGTTTTTACCTTATTAACAATAACAAAATACAATTACAAATTCATTGACATTATATTGAACTACTTATATTTAAATTTTAAAAAATGTTAATTGTCTGCTTTTGTCACTTCCCTTGAAAGTTTGAGTATATTGAAGTCATACATCTTATTTTTAGCTTAATCAAAATTATTGATTAATTATTCGGTAAATTTTCCAAAGTTAACTATTAAATTTAAATTAATCAATAACAGCCCCAGTTCAAATACATCTCTGATGTACCATTTTCAGCCCAAAGATCTGCTCAAGTATCAACACTTTGTAAACTTTGTAAACACTGAACAGCAAAAAAGTTAACAAAAATCAGTGCGACAGTTTAAATTAAAATTAATTTGTGTGAATTTTTAATTACAAATACTTGGTTTTATATATGGGTTATAATTAATTGAAATTAATAAACTAAATTTTTTCAGATCAATCAAACAAGGAAATTTTAATCAGTACCAGTCTTAATATAATTATATCCTTATATATATACAAATATATATATGTGTGTGTGTGTGTGTGTTAGGAAAATATATATAATTTCCAAATTAATATCTCCTGCTTTAATTGAAAAAGTTACAAATTCACTTTGATAATTCATAGGGTATGATTATTATTTCTATTTAACAAATATCATGTGAATTTTGAATTTAATAATTTTGTGGTAACCAATGTTCCCTCTAAATAACATAATTTTTTCAAAGGTGCAAAACATCAATTTTAAATATGCAGATAAACAGATATTATATTATCCTTATCAAAATTTGCCGCTTCAGCTGCTTTCATATATCTTTACAGCCGCGCTACAATACAGCTTTAGGGGATCAGTGGAGTACATGTAATAGATAAGCTCCTGTTTATAATTAATGATTAAAATTTAATAAATATCTGATGGCTCAACCAAAATTTGGTAAGTGTATTATTTTTCTTTGATTTTTTAAAAATTGAAGCAAAATCAGAAAATAATCTGGAAGTTATCTATTTCTTGTTAATAGATAAACATAAGTATATTTATTATTTGTAAAATTGATTTCAAATTAGCAATACTTATTAGTTAATTAAACTTAAACTCTGATTTTTTTAAAAAATTTGTATGCACAGAAGTTGAAGTGGATGATGGGAAGCGCAATGTTAAAACATATCTGCCTGACCAAGAGAAGCCTATCACTTTTCAAATTGACATCTTTTCTCAGGACAATGTGGCAAAAGTAATATTAATAATACTTTAAAAGTTGTGTGCTTTAAAAATCATATTATTCAAGCTTTATAGAATCTATTTATTTGTTTAATCATTTTCAACCTGACATTAAATTATTTCTAATCAGTGATAACAAGAGTTTACTGTGATCTCAGTGAAGTAAACTTAGGCAAACCTCTGAATCCTGGTCCCAAATTATTTGGTGTGTCTTATTATATAGTATATGCTATTTATTATTTATTACAGAAATGCCTCTGTTGTTAAAAGAATTACAATATCATTGACTTTATTTTGTTAATTAGTACATATTTCAGCCCATTTACATAACTTTTTTTTAAAAAAAATTGTGACTGGTAAATCAGTTGCTCCGATATCATCTATCCTGTAGTTTTACCTTCAGGGCATGCGGCGCAAAAGTCACTTAAGAATGTTTTTTGCAGCTATTTGCAAATGCTGTGTGACAGATAATATATTTAGTATGTAGTCTATTTGTTTTTGGAAATTAAGTAGCACTTTTGCTGTGCTCTAAAAGTAAATAACATACTTTGTGTTCATGTAATACTTCATTCTTTTTAGCATTTAATTATTTGTGACCTGGATTTGGAGGATTGCCTAAAGTTTTGCCATTTTTTGTAAATGAAAATAAAGTTGAGCTTAAGAGTAATCTATGTTGAAGAGTTATTTTAAATAAAATACAACAATAGACATATGTATATAATTTATTAAAGATCAGTTAACATCTAAATCTATTTGTTCACTGTTAACTATCAAATTAATTAAAAAACCAATTCATTTTGAAGTGAAATGAGTATTCTGGTAAGATTTGCTGGCAGTAAATAGCAATGAGTATCATTAAGTTTCTTCATTATGTTATTATTATTAATTTTTTTAACTTTTATGTTTTTTAATTTTTTTTTGTGAAATAATTATTTTCTGAATCTTTAGTTTAAAAAATTAAATTTTTTTTGGTACAGGAATATTTCTATAATCTTAAAATTTCAGAAATGAATTTTCACATACAAGTATTTGAAATGATTAAGTTTTAATTGAAAATTAATTAAATACATGATTTGCAATGAATGATCCGTCACATTGTCGTGTTCATGAGAACACTACTAATTTTAGAAAGCAGCACACGAACACAAAAAAATAATTATTCTTTTTGAACGTCGGCATAAGATTGTTAATTTAGAAAGAAATCATAAAACAAAATTAATAAAACTAATGAAAGTTTTATATTACATTATTTTTCGTTCTAATGAACATTTGTTCTAAATAAATAGATTCCAGTTGAAATATATTTATTTTGAAATCTTCTGTCATTTTATGACAGTTGATATCTTAGTGTTAAATAAATGACAAAGTATTGTATTTCTTGAGTTAACCTTCTTTTAATTTTTTCAATATTATGGCTTGAATAAGCTATAAATAAAGACAGCCATATATTCAGGAAATGAAATAAATCACCCTGCGTAAAATTTAAGAGAAAACATTTAGTGTAAAAATGGAAGAAATTTAATATACAATTGAAGATAAAATTAAATAATTGGCAATGGTATTAAATTGCATAGGGAAAATGTTCTTTTTTTTCTCTTACTTTTTCTTGGCCCTCCTAGAGTATAGAAATATTTCCTCATTCATTTTTAAAAAGAAAATAATAAGCGACTATTGTTTAAAAATTCAATAACATTAAAACAAGGAATTAAATGCCCAATAATGTCTTATTTATTTAAAATTCAGGTTGTGCCAAAAATAGAATATGTATCTTAAGTAGGTGGTCAAGTGGCAGCGCACTTGACTAGAATACCAACAGTCATGGGTTCAAATCCATGCAAAGGCAAGGATTTGTTCCCCAGGCCTAAGAAAACCCTTAGTCCACCCAGCTCTGAATGGATACCTCACATTACTTAGGCGGCTGGGTAATGCATGGAACTCTCAAAGCCATAGCGTGTGAACGCTGTATCACTTGCCAACAGATCATCCTTCATGGTCTGTGGACACAGTTATCTTCTGCATAGAAGGAGTTTCTGTATATAAAATCTCATTCATTAAAATCTTTGCAGATATTAGATTAACATTTAAAATTTTAAAAGACAAAAATTTATCCATGTATTCAATTAAAGTTAGTTATATACATTTCATGCTCAATGCCATATTGCCTAGCATTCATTGGGGTGATAACCTTAAGAAAATCTAAATAGTAAAATTTGAGTTTTACTCTCTCCCAATAAGATAATTTTAAGAAAAAATAATTTTAAATCAAATAAAAAAATATTATATTAAAGATATTATCAAGATGTCATCTGAACACTTACTAAAAATGTATATTTAATATAAATATTAGGGCTGTTATCGATTAAATTTATTAATTGTTAACTTTTAAAAAATTACTGATTAATTAATAGACAATTTTGTTAAGCTAAAAAAAAGATGTACGACATCATTAAACTGAAAATTTCAAGGGAAGTAATAAAAACACACAATTGGTAAGACATTGAGTTATTTTTTTGAGTTAGCACTGAAAACAAGTTCAACAACGCATTAAAGTTGAGGCACTTGAATGAAAATAAATTTCAAATTAATTTTATAATTATAAAGGTAATACAGCTGTATAGAAATTGTTTTATGATTAGTAAAAATATAAAGATCATCTTTTTACCCCAAGAGGTTTGAAAGCTATGATTTTTTTTCTAAGACCTCATAATCTCTTTTTTTTCACTATTTCGTTTTCCTTCATATTTTGTGCCCTTTTATTGCATTTTTAAATATGCCCATAACTTAAGTATTTAATTTAATTAAATTTAAAACACGTACTATTGTTAAGGGATATATTTCAAACTAAGTAGAACCTAGTTCAACATAATGTCAATGAATTTAAATTTTGTTATTGTTACATAGTTAAAAACAATGTTTTTATTAACATATTATTGTCCTTATAAAACAGGTTATTTTAAAGTATACTCTTTCTGAATTCCCTTAACGGAGAGGTTTGTACGTAAAAAAAAAGAAGATAAAATAAAAACTCTGATTAACTATTTATTGAAAAAACAAAAACATTTTTCTATTTTTAATCACTATTTTATCGATTAAAATAATTTTAATCGATAAAATAATTTACCAATTTATCGAGAAATTAATAGTTAATTTCCGCAGCCCAAATAAATATATTTGCATCTTTTTGACAATTTTTTTTTTCTAAACAGGTAAAGACTTCCATTTTCAGACGCCATGTCCCTTCATTAATTCCTGAAAATTATGTTATGATCTGTGTAGTTAATGGTGAAGAACATACAATGGTTGATGTCCATGGAATTGAAAAATACAACGACAAACTGGAACAAGGGTTCTTAAAATTCACCCTACGGTTTGTTGTTTGTCCCTAACACTTAAAATGATTTAGCTAAATCATTGTAGTCATTGCTTAGGCCAGTGTAATATGTTTTGTGTGTGTTACAAATAATGTATACTATTAATCTTTGGAGTTAAAGGAACCTTTTTTTTTAAAAAATTGCATTTATATAGAAATTATATAGAGATTTTAAAGTAAAGCGGTTTTTGGGCATCCATAGTGGATGGAAAGTTAAATGAATTCATTTGTGTTCCTCTAAAACAGTAATAATAATATTAATTTAAAAAAAATAAAAAAATAAATGAAGGTCCTAATTTTAACTAATTTTTTTAACTCTTCAAGATAAAATGGTATTTATGTTAACTATTTTAAAACATACAAAGCCATTCTGGTAGATTTAATGGCCACTTCTGATTATACAAAATTAATAGAATACTTTCATTTATATGGAAACTCACTTGTTAATTATTTTCTTATATTGAAAATTGTATGTGAATCATTTAAAAAGGAGATTAAATAGTTATTCATCCAACTTGATATTTTCTTATTTTTGTCAACCATGCAAACATATGGTGCTTTATTTTCAATAAAATCTTTTTAAAATTAATAGTAAATCCCTTAGTAAGAAAAATTCAGAACTGAAGTAATCCTACACTACCAACCCCTAAAAGTTTCCTAAATTAAATAGTTTAATTGGCCAGTGCTATTAACTTCAGATTTCTTTTCTTTAATTGTATATAATTTATCTGGGGCTGTCCATAAAAGACATCACACACCTGGAGGGGGGGGAGGTCACGCATGTGTGACAAAAAAAGGGGTGTGTTAAAGAAATGTTACATGTCTATAAATAATAGTTCAACTTAAATATTTGATAGCTTGCAATTTATTTAATGACATTTTCTATGGCTTTACATGTGTTACAATATTAGAGTGTAGCCTTACACTAATGCATAATTAAATGGTATGAAAGTGATTTGGAAAGTAATAATTTTCAATTAAAAAATAAGACTTTTTTGGGGGGTCATGGATGCCAACGCTTTAAAGCGTCATATTGGAGGATGGGGGCCAAGATTTTGTGATGAAGTGTGATGAGGTGGGGTATAAAAATTGGCAAAAATGTGTGACTTCTTTTATGGACTACCCAATATTTTTAATTAAATTAATAATGAATTTTATAATATTTACAGATCACAGACTTAATGGAAATACTTTAACCTCAATTTACCNTGGGGGGTCATGGATGCCAACGCTTTAAAGCGTCATATTGGAGGATGGGGGCCAAGATTTTGTGATGAAGTGTGATGAGGTGGGGTATAAAAATTGGCAAAAATGTGTGACTTCTTTTATGGACTACCCAATATTTTTAATTAAATTAATAATGAATTTTATAATATTTACAGATCACAGACTTAATGGAAATACTTTAACCTCAATTTACCTACAAGTGCTTGAGAGATGTAACATATTTAAATTAAGGAAAATACAAAACAAACTTGGGTATTTTTATGCATCTAGAAACATTAAATGTTTATATTCACTAAAGCAATTAAATAAATTAGATGCTTTCAGCAACAAAATTGTAAGCCTCTTTTAAAAGGATTTTTTAACCTCCACAAAGCCATTTATTATTTTTAAAGCTTATTTGAAAAATTTGGTCTACCACTAACTATGCACAGTTTTTTCCCCTTTAAAAGAAATATATATTGCTTTTTTTTGTTTTTTGTAGAAACATTTTGTAGATATTTTTTTTAGGGCTGCAGAAATTATTGATTCATTTCTTGATTAATCAGTAAAATATTTATCTATTAAAATTATTTTAATCAACAAAATAGCGATTAAAGTAAAGCTACATACTTTCATAACCTTTACCGATTTATTAATAAATATTAATAATATTTTGCTTTTTTATATACAAACTTCTTCATTTAAAAAAAAAAGAATTTTAAAGTGTAAACTTTAAAATAAGCAATTTTATGAGGAAAGTGATATAAAAAATTAAAAATTGTATTTAATTTATTAACACGAGCAAAATTTAAATTTATTGACATTATATTGACCTACTCTTATTTAAGTCGAAACATGTCCATTGCCTGTTTTTATTACTTCGCTTAAAATTTTCAGTTTTATGATGTCAAACATCTTATTTTTAGCTTCAATAAAAATTATCGATTAATTATTTGGTATTTTTTCAAAAGTTGAAGATTAAATTTTTAAAAAATTTTTGCTGCTTTATATATAAACGCACATATATTAGGGCTGCCGAAATAATCAAATAATTTCTCGATTTATCGGTAATAAAATTATCGATTAATCGGTAATAACATTATCGATTAAAATTATTTTAATTGATAAATAGCGATTAAAATATTTTAAACAATTGTTTTGATTTATAAATAAATAATTAATTATTAATAATTAATAATAGTTTGTTTTTTTTTAAAGTAAAGACTTCTCTATTTAAAGAAAATAAGA
>MUZC01001352.1:552356-564097 GCA_002072015.1 Radix auricularia
AAAAAAAAAATTGTAGAAAAAAATGTATTAATTTACATAAATTTAAGTGTTTTATATTTGTTTAGTGTATAGTTGTATTGTACATAAGGGTTTATTTAGCATTCATTAACGATAAGCTTATATATAACATATTATTCTTTTTATTATTGTATTCTTATTATTTACGCTATTTTATTATGTCTACTTTTTAGGGATTTAAGAATAAGACTTTGTTAATCTATAGTTTTCCAGAATTTCAATAATTTCAAATTTTTGTGTTGTTTCTGTGTGGCTTGATACATTTTAAGTATTTTACATGTAAAATTTAGTTGGAGATAACAAAAATCGCAATATACTAAAGTCCCAAGGAACAGATTAATTTCTTTTTTTTTTTTACAAGGTCAAAAAAGGCAATTTACCAACCATCTTTCTTGTTATGATTTGTTTGACAGCACACTCATTCAATTTTTTAAATAGCATTAATTAGTGCTTATACTAAAGTCTCTCAAAAAATGTTCTTTGATACGCTTTTAAAGTTGCAAAAAAAAAACAACATATAATTTTATTAAAACGAAAGGAAATATTATGTGCAAAGTAATAATTTCATGTTTATAGATCATTAAATGTACTGAATAAATAATGATAATTTTAAAATAATAAAAAAATTTTAGTTGTTAAACATAAGCAGAATTATTAAAATGATAAAACTTTAATTTAAGTGCATGAAAAGTGGTATGTTTAAAAAAAAGAGAAACTATTTTACTCTTCCACAGGTCTAACAGTGGACAACGAAGTCTTGAAACCATGACCTACATTTGTTTTAACACTCATTTGGTATTAAGAAATCAAGATTATTCCTAAGAGATATATACTGAGTTTGATTTAAAACATACAAATATAATTTTGTAATCTTTTTTAAAAAGTATTTTAATTTTAAATTATTGTGCAATAATTAGTTACTTTTCATGTCAGATAATGATTCATAAATACAATGTAAAAAAAAAATGGGTTTTACTAGATATGTACATTGTAGGTTATTAGCTATTCAGAATGTAGTTTAAATTTTAAATTCCAACAACATGCTTTGCATCTATAACTGAACCATAAAACTTATACACAATTTGTAATTACTTAAATATCAACAGGGTAACTACTCTTATGTTTTCCTTTTGTCAAATAATTTCTTTAAGGCAATTTAAAGAAAAATGATAGAAAGCAACAGTCACGATATCCATGTGGACAGTGAAACAAAAAGAATTAGAAAACAAAAGAAAACATAATGTTATTCGATATTAGATGTAGCTTTCCCAAAAAAAATAAAAAAATATAAAGTATTTTTTGACACAAAAACATATAATTCAACAGATAAATTTTTTTTCATTTATTTCATTTGTAAATTATTTGTATTATCATTTTTAACATCAATGATAAATAATGGCATTTTCAGTGGTCTAAGTAGTGCTAGCCACACAATCCCTTGCTCTTTAGTGTTGGCTTAATAAACTTGTGAACGCTATTTCCCTTTCACTAGAGTTCGCCATGGTCTGAAAATGGGTTATATTATAATAAATTCATAATTATGTATGGTCAGTCTCTATTTAAAAAAATAAATTCTATTTCTTCTCGACTTTGTTTTCCTTAAATAATTAATGGTTTCATTGCATTAACATCTGTTGCTTTGTTTATAGGAAATTAACTCATGTCCTTATGTGTTTAACTTGGTCTAACATAAAACCTAGAATATTCAGTTATTGTTTTTTTTTTTTAAATTAAACATTTTAATATATTTCATATTCATAATAAAAAATATCCTGTTAAAATTAAAATATTTCTTTAAATGAATAAAAATGTGACTCTTTCTTATTTAGAATTTTCTAAACAAAAAAAACGGATTGTAATAATTAAATTTATAACAAATGCCTTGCAATATGAATGGTCGGAATAAACATAAGGTGTTTTTTTCAATTCCAGTCAATAGTCATGAAAATACTACACAATGACATCAAACAAAAAGAACAAAAATCTATTTGATTAATAAAAGCAAATGTGAAAATTTAAATTACCCTGTTTTCCAATGACAATTTAAACTTTTTATACTTTGGTTTGTTCACCTTTCAAAATAATCACATTTTATTTAAAAAAGAAGTCATGAAAAATTTAACAACAACAATATATTTTTTTTCTCTTGCAGTTCATCCATTAATTAAACCTGTAAAATTCACTTCTCTTTAAAACAATGTTATTTTACCTTTCCTTTTGTTTTACAATACCACTCAGGGTGATAGGTACTTACACTATAAATTTTAAAAGCCCCAGAGATACACAAACAGCAAATCGTATGATATGAAAGAGCTTGCTTTCAGATTTCTAATGACATCAAAACCAATCTTCTATCCTTTATAGGAGGAAAGTTATGATTTTTGAAGTGAATTATTTTTCCTGATTATTTACCTTTTTATTCAATTCTAAAATATCTGATCAAATTTTAGCTCTTCGAACACTACATAATATGGTTCATAACTTAGTAAACTGACTTAAACACATCTTTATTACTTAAAATTATCCGCACCAGTGGCGGGGGGGGGAAAAAAAAGAAAATAAGGCCTGTAACTGTATATAATATTATTGAATCATATAATTTTATCTTATGCAACGAATTATGAAAAAATATATTTAGTTTATGCCCCGAAATTTAAAATGTTACCATCATATATAAATGTTACAAATTATTAATTTGTTTTCAATTTTTTCTTCAAATACTTTCACAATTCTTAGAATAATGTGAAAAAATAATTGTATAAATTATAAATCTTGAAAAAATTGAAATTGAATACGCTTAAAAAGTTTTTAATTACAACTTTAGACATAACAACAAGGCTTGACCTTAACTTGAGGGTAAGCCTCGCAAGTTATATTTTAATTATTTAAAGGTCAGCAAATCATGAAATAATTAGATAATTCGGGTCTTACTAAAAATGCATTCTTTGATTACATCAAATCTCAATTCATTTATGTAAACACAACAACAAACAAGCAATCACTTTGAAATTATGTATATAGTGTTTTTTAAAAATAATTTTTAAAATTATAATGTTTAATTGTTATCATTATCATAGTTTTTGCTAAATGTTAAATAATAATTTATAAAATTTTAAGTTAAATTGCTAATCCCACTATTGGCACTAAAGTATTATTTATTATTTGAAAATAAACAGCAAAACTTTAATGTCAATGTCTATAAATGATTACTAATGCAGCTGAGTACACAAATTCCTTCCCTAATCACATCATAATTTTTTTTTTAATTTAAGAGTATATTATTTTGTGTGATGTGCAATGGCTATTAAATAGTCTTAGTGTCTTTCTGAAAAATTCTTATTATAATTTAAAATTATTCTTATTTCTACTAACTATAAATTTAACTATAAATGTGTGGTGACCTAAAAATGTATTAAAAAAAATTGAAAATTCCCATAACAATATGGTCCTATTTGGCATGGCCAACTCCATCGTGCACACAAACTAATCTAAAAGATTTTCCCATTAAGTAGATAATACATTATATGATAATATGAATGAATTTTTATTATTAAAATAAAAATTAAATAAAATATTTTTTTTGTAGCCAAGTGTGTCACTCGGCCACTGTGTCACTCGGCCACAGTCTCACTCGGCCACTGTGTCACTCGGCCACAGTCTCACTCGGCCACTGTGTCACTCGGCCACTGTGTCACTCGGCCACTGTGTCACTCGGCCACAGTCTCACTCGGCCACTGTGTCACTCGGCCACCGTCTACTTGGCCACCGTCTCAGGCGGCAAGTTAATGATGATGTGTAAAGATACAGACAACGGATAAAACAATTGGGACCACACGTTACGTATGTCGGGGGCGTGGGGGGGGTAGGACGGCGGGGAACTTTACTGAATGAAACAGGTTTAAGGAACACGGCTTGTTCAAAGGAGGTGACCTTGACCCTATTCCAATCGTGTGACGTCTTATAGGCAGTGGCGTAGCTAGGGTCATGTGCGCCCGGGGGCAAGACACAAATTTTGCGCCCCTTGACGGACCGAAAAATTCTGGGGGCTAACTGAGCCCCCAAGAAAAAATTGAAATTTTACGGTTTATATGGTTCATTTTTTAAGCAAATGATATTTTAATGAAGTACAATACAGACTAATAATTCTCTATACGATTATAAGCAATTTATTTGAAAAAAAAACTCTACTAATTATACATGACTCGAATAGACATAATCAAAAATAAATTGATCTTCCTTGATTTGAATGTCGTCAATCTCGCTGTTAAAATTGATATTCTCAAGTGTTCTCTTTCGATGCTAAGGAGTGCAAGATCATCCAGACGATCTTGATCCATTGAAGCACGTAATTAAGACAAAATAAGGTTTACTTTGCTGAAGGACCGCTCACAGCTTTTAGTTGAAACATCAATTTTTAGAAGTATTTGAAGTGAAATGCGCAGATTCGGAAATACGTCATCTCTATATGAAACAATAAAATCGAGAAGATCCAAATTAGTTTCCCGTAGATCTTCAGTCCGGGTACTGAGCATCATTTTTTAGTCTTTGATTTCTGTACACAATTCGTAGAAATTAGCAAAATCTAAGCAATTATAATGAAGCGTATCGACTTTTGTTTCAACAAGAAGAGATTTGACGTCTAGTAACTAGTAAAAATCCAAATTTGTTGTTTAGGTTGTTTAAGACGTAAAATCCGTATAGATATCTCCTGTTGGGGTTTATCAATTTCGCTGTTCATAGCAGGTGCAATTTCTTCTTTTGGAGAAAGTTCTGCCTCTCTTTTGAATTCTCGAAGGTATCCTCCGATGTCGTCTAATCTTCTGTCAAACTCGATTCTCCAAGTTGTGCATATTCTTTCCCATTGTCTACCGCAACATGGCTCAAACTACCATGAATGTTGACAATTTCTTGCTCAAGCGATTCAAGATCAGATTAAGCTTCCTTGAAACTCACAGTATGATTCTGGAACCGTTTCTGGACACTATCAATTTTATGAAGTATGATGTTCCAGAAATGTTTAAAATCTAGGAAGTTAAAGTTTTATAAAGCAAAGCTTCTGCATCACTTCTGGTGTCAGGCGTCATATTTGTGTGTTCTGCGGTGCCTGATGTTTCATATGAAAGGAATCCAACTTGCTTTGACACTCCGATACAAGCCCGTGAGAGGAGAGACCTTCCCTCCCCTCTCCCACTTTACTCCCTCCACATGAGAATTGGGGAAGTACGATTTATCTTTTTAAAGAGTCACAACATGCAGCAAAGGGATGCGTATTAACCATTCTGTTAGCCAGTGTTTTTCAACTTTTTGAGATTCCAGGACCACTTGAAAAATATGTGCCTTAACTACGGGCCACTACTAAAAAATATTTCTGCATTTTCTGGTTTTTCGGTGATTTCGTACAATTTATCAAACATCTCAAAGTTACCTTGAAATAATTTTTTTTTTCAAAGATCAAGCTTTTTCGTAAAAGCAGACATTCTGTCACTGAGAGTCATATAATGTATCTGCTTTCCTTGCCGAGTGGAATTAAGTTTATTGAGCTTTTCAAAAATTTCAGCCAAGTAAGCCAGAACAGCAACCCATTAGCCATGGTTCAAACTATCAACAAGCTTTGAGTTATTTCTACATGAAAATCTCTTACTTCATCGCGTAATTAAAACAGTCAGATAACCAGCGAACTTCAGTATACATTAGTAACTGTTAACGTTCAAGATTCATATTCGAGCATAAGAAATCAAAGAGACGAGAATTTAATTGACGAGCTTGATACAATTAAAAACCATTATGGCCAGATCAGAAATATATTTAAGTCTGCGTTAATTCTTCTACTTGCTAGTCTTTCTCGATTAATCCTACAGTGCGTAAATTTCATGCTTCTCTCACGGACCACCTGGAAAATCTTCGCGGACCACTAGTGGTCCGTGGACCACAGGGTGATAACCACTGCTTTAAGCCACTCCTTTTTCTTGTCTTGGTAATTTTGGTTGCTTTTAGTGTCGTCTCTGGTAGCTCTATTAAAAGAATCGTATTGGTCTCTTACTGCTCACTACCATCAACTCACAGTTTTTTAAATTTAAAAAAAACACATCAGCAATCTTACATAAGGATGTGTCATTTATTTATGAGTAGAATGGCGCCCCTTAACGCTCAATGGGGGCGCCTAAATCATGTTTAACAACTGTTTTGTAATAAAGATATGTTCGGAGCTCCAATATTCAATCTTGCAAACGTATTTGGAATACATTAGTTTACATTAAAATGAAATTAAATAATGAGTATTAATACTCATTTTGGCGCCCCCCTAACGTGGCGCCCGGGGGCATTCGCCCCCCCTCGCTACGCCACTGCTTATAGGTTGCTCAAATCTTAAACCTCGACAGAATTGAATATAGAATCAATTATTGCCATATCAGATACACTAAGTTGTGTAATATCAAGTATTACCACACCAGATACCCTGAAATGAAAATACTGAAATAAGACAAGAAAATGAATGATGATAAACTGACGGAACCCTAGAGATTGAAGGCAAATAAACTATTTTATAATGATGACATATACTCCATGGACTTTGACATGATAAGCAATGATGACTTAGAAACGATTTTATTTCTGGCAGTGAATACTTGATAACTAGATGTGTTGAAATGTGTTGGCATGTATTTCTACACGGCCCATTATATCCTCATTAAAACGTGTGTCTAACGTAGTCTCCGCGCCATTATTTAGCACTTTACGACCGGCGTATCTTTGGCCTTTCATGCCGTAGAAAACAGAAATGTTCAACTTGACTCTACCGGACTTCCGGTACAGACGCGTCGTAAGCGTCGGATTGTGCGCCTAAAAAAGTTTTGGGCATTACTCCATCTGTGTCCTGATCAGTCTGATCGGTCAAAGTATGAAAACATCCATGAATGCATGGAAAGTCTTTGTCACAAATGAAATAGTTCATAGGATAAAATTATTAATCTCTATTTATGAAACTGTGACCAAGAAAGAGGTTGACGTGTGTTGTTAAATTATTTTTTTATTACCATTGCCCTAATTGATTGTGCTTGAATGTAACGAGGCAAAATTCATGTATTGTTTTACGACGTGTGAATAGTCAAGTTAGAGTGAGATTTGTGTGTGACAGATGAATGAATGATGTGTAAATAGTGCAAGTGGTGTGAGATTGGTGTGCAATAGATGCACGACTAATCTGTATAACAATGGCAATAACTTAAACAGTTGTCAATTGAGTCATTTTTTAAATGAGCTAATGATGACTTAGAAATGATTTTATTTCTGGCAGTGAATGCTTCACAATTAGTTGTGTTGAAATGTGTTAAAAATATTATTCAAGATTATTTTGTGTTTTGTCAATAAACTGTAAAAAAAAAAATCTGTGTTTTTTCCCCAATATTTTTGTAGGAAGGAAGTTGAGGAGGATGGAGATACAGAAGAAAAATATTACAGAAAAAGTGAGACAGTTATTGGAAAAGTTTATAAGACCTCGTGTTTAAGACATTTCTAATGTTCCGATTATACGGTTAAAGGTTATAGATATCAAATTATAAGCAAACAAAACTAGCTAGGACTGAGACTGTAAAGACTGAAGATTAAAGATTTGTTTTACTTAGAGAAATTTGAGATGTTCAATTTTACATTAAAATAGATTTATTACGAAAACTAAAAGATGAATATTTCGTACCTTTATTAAGCGGACCCTTCCCACTTCACCAAGTCTATTCTCACTTCACCAAGTCTATTTCTCACTTCACCAAATCTATTTCTCACTTAACCAAGTCTATTCTCACTTCACCAAGTCTATTTCTCACTTCACCAAGTCTACTTCTCACTTCACCAAGTCTATTTCTCACTTCACCAAGTCTATTTCTCACTTCACCAAATCTATTTCTCACTTCACCAAGTCTATTTCTCACTTCACCAAATCTATTTCTCACTTCACCAAGTCTATTCTCACTTCACCAAGTCTATTTCTCACTTCACAAAGTTTACTTCTCACTTCACCAAGTCTATTTCTCACTTCACCAAGTCTATTTCTCACTTTACCAAGTCTATTTCTCACTTCACCAAGTCTATTTCTCACTTCACCTAGTCTATTTCTTACTTCACCAAGTCTACTTCTCATTTCACCAAGTCTATTTCTCACTTCACCAAGTCTATTTCTATCTTCACCAAGTCTATTTCTCACTTCACCAAGTCTATTTCTCACTTTACCAAGTCTATTTCTATGTATATCACACATGCTTGTATTATAAAAGGTGGTCCAGTGAGTGAAGTTCCATCCAGTGTCATCCAGTGCAATCCAGTGTCATCCAGCGCCACCCAGTGTCATTAAGTGCCATTCAGTGCCACCTAGTGTCATCCAGTGCCACCTAGTGTCATCCAGTGCCATCCAGTGTCCT
Organism: Radix auricularia; assembly: GCA_002072015.1. Lineage (NCBI taxonomy): Eukaryota > Metazoa > Mollusca > Gastropoda > Lymnaeidae > Radix > Radix auricularia. The sequence continues at coordinate 560,786 of MUZC01001352.1, forward strand.
CCAGTGCTATTCAGTGTCCTCCAGTGGCTTCCAGTGTCCTCCAGTGGCATCCAGTGTATCATATAAGATATCTCCGTAAAACTAGAACCCTCTGACCCCCTTACCATGTCTCAGTCACATCGTGCATCAGGTTTATACGTCCGCCTGCCTATTCATTATAAAAACCACTTACCTGTTTATCAAAAGACTATGCTCATATGGCCATAAGGCCCCGAATTGAGACGAGCTATCAGTCAGTTTTTATGACAAAGAGCTACCTTATCATGTGTTGTGTCACGATATGATAACAGTTGTATTTTCATTCATTGTTTGTGGCTGATAACGATTTCCAAGGAAGGTCTACATGTGTAAAAAATCTATGATTAGAAGTACAATTTCCTTTGAAGTGAGGCACAGTAGTTACATCAGTTTGTGCTATACAGATGACAATGTTAAATAATAAACATAAAAACAATAAGCGATGCATGGGATTTGTAAAATAATTTAGGTTTCTTTTTAAGTTGGCAACCATTTTGATCTATCATATTTTTAAAAAAAATAAGTTGTACACTACTTATACATTGGCAGTGAAGTATAACTGGCCATTCTACGAACAATTGTTACATATAACATTCGTATATGTTACTTCAATTAAATTAGTCATTTTGTTGTGCAAAATAGAATTATAGATCACATTACAGAATAAATTGTTACTTCATTTCCCGGGAAAATCCAATATCGCTTGAGAAATGTGACGTCCCATCCAATAAACTCTGACACTAAATATATTTCTTTGACGTCCGCTAGGAGGCTACCTTTGGCGCGAAGACGTTGGTTGCGCTTTGGTGCGCAACGAACAAACGTCGGAACATCACTTCAAAGATGTCCACCAACAGTTGGAACCCCATCCATGAGTCTAGGAACTACATCTCGCTGCGCACGATCACCGCTCCGACGGTGAGAACCTCAACCTCTAATCTCATGAAGAGGACGAAGAAGAAAATCAAAAGGGCTTTTGCATGCTGCTTTCCATGCATGCGCGGAGGAGAAAGGAAACCAGCCCATTCCAAGAACAAAATCTCAATGATGGATCTGTCTCCGGCGACTCTCTCTCAAGTTATTACCCAGAATCCCTGAATGCCCTCTCTAGTATTGACTCCGAGTCCATCGTGACGTCATGTGAAGAAAGCTCAACGAGCTCCGATGGCTCCCATTTGAACGTCAGCCTGATCGAGATACTCGGAAGGTTCCCCGACTGGCCCCTGCCGAGTTTTGATGGAATGCGATCTCAACTTTTCAAGAGACTGAGAAGCCAAAGTGTCGTTAAAAAGGAAAGCGTTGTGGACGTCCGGTCTAGGGCTGGGGACGCGCCATTACCCCCGCCTGCACGTTAACTGTTGCCATCCCGTATAAACCGCTCTACGTGCCTCCGCCAGTCAAAGGAAGCCTAGAACCGAAGAGCTGCTACTTGATCAACATGGCAACCATGTTAAGCATCGTCGTTGAGATTATCTTCCAGAGCCTCATTCTAAGGTACTAAGAAGCTCCGACGCTATCCACACCTTTCCTAACGACACGACACAAAAACCACCGAGAGAAGAAAATAGTTCCCACAATTTACCGAAAGAGACATACTCAAGAACCATGAGAAAGAAACTTTCAAGTTTTTTACCGAGAGCGACTACACTTAATACAATGAGAGCGAAACTTTACCGAGTGTTCTTGAAGACGAACTAACAAATTCAAATGAAAAAGTCAAGAAATAAGATAATCCTCGTAGAGGATGTTCACTAAACTTATACAAAGTGCATAGAAAAAGCGCTTTTAGCCCGAAGCAGCAAGGAGAAAAAGCCAAGAACCCCAAGGTCTACACTCACGATTAACTAGGCTGACCACACCATAAACCAAGTCTGACCACACCATAAACCAAGTCTGACCGCACCATAAACCAAGTCTGACCACACCATAAACCAAGTCTGACCACACCATAAACCAAGTCTGACCAAACCAAAAACCAAGTCTGACCACACCATAAACCAAGTCTGACCACACCATAAACCAAGTCTGACCACACCATAAACCAAGCCTGACCATACCATAAAAATAAACCAAGCCTGACCACACCATAAAAATAAAACAAGTCTGACCACATCATAAACCAAGTCTGACCACACCATAAACCAAGTCTGACCACACCATAAACCCACTCTGACCACACCATAAACCAAGTCTGACCACACCATAAACCAACTCTGACCACACCATAAACCAAGTCTGACCACACCATAAACCATGTCTGACCACACCATAAACCAAGTCTGACCACACAATAAACCAAGTCTGACCACACCACAAACCAATTCTGACCACACCATAAACAAAGTCTGACCACACCATAAACCAATTCTGACCACACCATTAACCAAGTCTGACCACACCATAAACCAAGTCTGAGCACACCATAAACCAAGTCTGACCACACCATAAACCAAGTCTGACCACACCATAAACCAAGTCTGACCACATCATAAATCAAGTCTGAGCAAACCATAAACCAAGTCTGACCACACCATAAACCAAGTCTGACCACACCATAAACCAAGTCTGACCACACCATAAACCAAGTCTGACCAAACCATAAACCAAGTCTGACCACACCATAAATCAATACTGAACACACCATAAACCAAGTCTGACCAAACCATAAACCAAGTCTGACCACACCATAAACCAAGTCTTACCACACCATAAACCAAATCTGACCACACCATAAACCAAGTCTGACCACACCATAAACCAAGTCTGACCACACCATAAACCAAGTCGGACCACACCATAAACCAAGTCTGACCCCACAATAAACCAAGTCTGACCAAACCAAAAACCAAGTCTGACCACACCATAAACCAAGTCTGACCACACCATAAACCAAGGCTGACCACACCATAAACCAAGTCTGACCACACCATAAACCAAGTCCGACCACACCATAAACCATGTCTGACCACACCATAAACCAAGTCTGACCACACCATAAACCAAGTCTGACCACACCATAAACCAAGTCTGACCACACCGTAAACCAAGTCTGACCACACCATAAACCATGTCTGACCACACCATAAACCAAGTCTGACCACACCATAAACCAAGTCTGACCACACCATAAACCAAGTCTGACTCCATAAACCAAGTCTGACCACACCATAAATCAATACTGAACACACCATAAACCAAGTCTGACCAAACCATAAACCAAGTCTGACCACACCATAAACCAAGTCTGACCACACCATAAACCAAGTCTGACCACACCATAACCAAAGTCTGACC
>MUZC01001352.1:608002-622023 GCA_002072015.1 Radix auricularia
CTACCTATCTACCTATCTATCTATCTATCTATCTATCTATCAGTCTATCTATCTATCTATCTATCTATCTATCTATTAAAATGTCAATATATATATATATTATATATATATAAATATATATATATATATATATATCATGTTTCATCTCTCTCTCTCTTTCTTAGAATTTAGATTAATTCACAATTTACAAGCAAATTTATAAATCATTTATTGAAATGGAGCAAGTGTTTTTTTAAAAGATTTTATTTATTTAAAGGAAGGTTTTTAATCAAATATTATAAACAGTCAGTTCCAAACGGATTATATAATACATCTTAGCAGTTACTGCATTTGTGTTATAGAAGTAACAAGACACCAGCTCTCTATTTGAAATTACCACCTTAATTAGTTTATATATTTAATAATTTAATATTACTGTTCTAATAACAAAAGTTTAACTCATTTCAAAGGATTCAATTAAACATGTTTTGTTTGTTACTTTTTTCAAAATATTATTTGTTTAGGTTTTTTTTTGTTTTTTTTTATTTCCTTTTTTTAAATTTCAAATAAAAAATCATATGGGACGCCATTAAATTGTTTATTATTAGGCAAAACTGTTGCTTATGAAGGAGAATTAAGACAGATCGAGTATATTCATCATGATGACCTATTGCAAGAAATAGCCGAAAAAGAAAAACAGATTGCTGAAATAAAAAAGGCCTTGAATCCGCGATGGGAAAAGGTAGAACTGGCGGAGCACGAAGCAGTTATGACTTATCTCATAAAAGAAGGTGAGGAAAGTAAATATAATTCACTCAACACAATATTGATATGCCCAAAAAAAAATTGTCTTTACAAATAAATGAGTTTTAATGCTTTGTTGTTTGTTGTAAATTGAAATTCTCAATGGCTTAATATATTATATTAAGTATTTTGTTTCAAAAAATAAATAAGTTTTGTGGTTGATATGTTTGTGTGTTTAAATAAAGCATAATAAACTTAGATTTTGAATTAATTCAATTTTAAAAATAAATTATTATTTCATGGAAGTTTCACTAAATGTTTATATATATAACCGTAATTAGATTAGTTCGTCGTTTAAAAAATTGCTCTAAATCTTTTTATAACATTTTTACATAGTATAACTCTTTTCTTTATAGAAAAAGCAAAGAATAAGAAAAAGAATGAGAAAGTGTAAGTATATCTGATTTGTATTCTATGATTACAGCATCATAATAATTCCAAGTTTTGAAATTAAAAATTAAATCGTTTGAATTTCTCTTTTAAATTTATGTTTTTTACAATAATGCTTTTTTAAAAATGAAATTTTCAGATGATAAATTTGCCAATAATCATTAACTGTATATTGATAACTTTCTCACCAACCCTACAAAGCCAAGATAAGAGACCAAAAGACGATATCATTTGAAGCTCGGGCTGAAATCATCATATGGAATGAAATTGTCCTATGACGACTTAAACCTCATCATGTGGAATCTTTTCATCTAAAATATAAAGAAATATTTAGCAATAAATACGAATAAATGTATAATTGTTTTTCAAACCATTTTATTTTAAAATTGGAGATTTGATTTAATTGAACTGGACATTTCCATGACAATTATAAACACAAATCAATAAAGGATTTAAATGATGCTCACTTACTGAATACCTCTTTTGTCAGAAACATATTTGTAATATATATATATATATATATATATATATAATAAGCTTGAAATAATGGAAATATTACTTGAAATAATCTTTTCAATTTTTTTTTTTAGTTTTCTTTTCAATTCATCTTGATATTTAATAAATGACGACAGAGAGACAATTTGACTATAAATACTTCTGCAATGATCTTTATAAAACACAACGTTAAGACTTGTTTTCTTTCTCTTCATTCATAATCAGTTATAGACCTTATGCAAATAAGCCATTAATCAAAAAAAGACATTGCATTTTGAAAAAAAATATTCTTTAAAAAATTAGGAAAATATCAAGAAATTATGTATACGAATTCGTCAAACATGTATATATTTCTTTTCAATAGCTCATAATTTACACTTAAAATGATTTTAGACTTTATATTTTTATATTTAGATGTTGAAATAAATAAATTAAATTAAAAATACAAATTTAAAGACCGTTTAATTTTTTTTTTAAATTAAGTAAATTTGCGTGTTTGTAAATATAATTAAACGTACGTTTTCTTCATGCCTCTCATACAGGAAATTGATAACTAAAAATGTGTTTTGGCAGCGAAATTGTAGAGAATGAAGTAAGCAATATATATGAAAAAATTCATTAAAACACATATTATTCACACTCCTTAAATTATGTTTAGTGTATTACTAAACACTTTTCTTAAACAAGGATCGTGTCGTCTATTTATAGATGGAAATACGGAAAAAAATATATTTTTTTTCACTTTGTAGACAATAACATATAATGAAAAAATTCTTTTTTTCCGTTTGGAATTTGGAGGAGGAATGTTTTGCCTGATAAACCAAGAAAGCGAGCACACAATCAACATTCAAAACAATTATTTAAAGGCAGAATTTACTTGAAACGAAAATAGGTGTAGCACGAACAAATATTTACTTATAGGATTGAATGAAATGAAAAAGATACGATATGGTGATAATTTTGACGATACAGTAATTAAAATATTCTTTATGTAATGAAAATGCTGATGCTTATGCTAACAGAATCACGTGATTCACTTCTTTGTTTTTACACGTTTTGGAATTAGCATGGGGTTAATTTAGATTTATGACTTTGATATCATTTTTTATTCAGACACTCAAACTTAGTATTGTGTAAATCACATAAATTGAGCAAACCTTAATTGTATTCGTTAAACCACATTGCACACAACAAAAATGTGTTTTCATTTTCTATAGCTATGTAGGTCTATACATTCATATGAAGGCATTTTGTGGGGTTCCGTTAATCACGTCAGTCACATGGAATAACTCGATTTTTCTGTATTGCTTTTTTTACTAGTGAATTTTTCATTCTTTTTTGGGTCGAGTCATTAGGCTTTTAAGACCCGGTTCAATCTAACGCAATCGAGCCTAATGAATAGGGCATCTCCATAGATGTAATCCTCAGCAGGTACCGCAACCTCACCTTGTAAAGCCCCGTCATTCGTGGGCCAACGTCTATTCGGGGCAGCCACACAATCGACAGGCCAGTTCCCCTCTGTTGTCAAATTTATACAGGTAGCTTCGAAATGGACAATGATCATTCCTCATCCGTGTTATGAGTGTTAAAATTTCCCCCAGGGGCGGTCTTACTCGATATAATTTCCTGGCCGTAATCCCATTTACTCAGTCCTCAAGTCAATTCTCACGGATATGATCTTTTAGCTACGACTTGACCCTAAGTTGGGCCATGGGCTTTTCGGGTTGGGGCTGGACTGCGTCGGCACACTAGCATTTTGTGCTAAAATGTTCCATTTAGATGTTACGGCACCAATTGTTAATTATAGGTCTCCATTTTGATTTAACCCTTGTCTTATACGTGCTTAACATAAAGCGTTTTAAAATAAAACTGTCAGTAACTATCTTAGGACATTAGTACATAAGTTTTCCTAATTATTCATCTTAGATATACAGATGCTCCTTCTATGCAGAAGATAATTGCGTCCACAGACCATGAGAGATGATCTGTTGGCAAGTGATACAGCGCTCACAGGCCACAGCTATAGGGGTTCAACGCATTACCCCAGCCGCCTAACTATTGTCTAGTTAGGTACCCATTCGGAGCTGGATGACACGGGGACTCCACAGGCCCCGAGAACAAATCCTCATCTTCGTGTGGATTCGAACTCGTGACCATCGGTATGACAGTCGAGAGCGCTACCTCTCGACTGTCATATATGTTTTGACTTATATGGATATTTAAGAAATAGTGATTAGTGAGGGCGTGATCTTTTTGATATTTTCGAAAATAGATAATGGGTATTTGTTATTTAATTTAATGAAGATTATGGTAATGCTCAGAAGAATGTTAAAATTTTTGTTTTTTAAAGAATTTTAATTTAATGTTTATAAGAAAACTTGGCCCTGGTTTAAACCTGATGAACCGCAATCGAATGCGTAAAATATATAAATTATATAGTAAATAAACTGATTTAGCCAGGAACGCCAACACTTTATCATCATTTCAAACTCTAGTAAAAATACAGGACTAAACACAAACTATAGAAATAGGTAGGACGCAATAATCTTCTGTGCAGAATGAACGTCTGTAACATATAAGATAAGATAAGATTTTCCCTAGCCTTTGCTGAACGCTATAAGATGGCTATTAATCTATATTATTGAATATGATCTAACCTCAATATTTCCTGGAAAATATAATTTCCTACTACCCTGCCTGTAAAATAAAATTTTAACCTACATTATTTTTTAATATTCAATGTTTTTTTTTTTTTTAAATTAAAATCTTTTTTACATTCCTCATATATTTACGAATTTAAATTAAAAACGAATCATATACAAAACATACATGATATAATCTAATAGAATATTACACTTTCTTGAAGGTAGTTTTGTATTATGATTTATTTTTTGATCAAACAGTCATGAATTTAAAATTTAATACTTAAAATTATATAGACAGATTATTGTAAACGACTCGTCCATATTGAGACCAAAGAAAGAACGGATTAGAATATCTAGGTCTATCTGATACAGATTGGCACAGTTTCTTTCTCCTAAATGAAGTGCAACTGCTTGCCATAGAAAAGTTAGAAAATCTATGACAAGCTAACTAATAGATGTAAAACCTAATAATAATAGAAAAAAAACTGTTTTTTTCGGCGTTGACGAAAATGAGAATTTAAAAATTTTGATTTAAAAAGGTAATTATTTACTCTAAGAACAGAACTAGCTAGAATATCGCGTATGGTTTGATTTAAAAGGAATTACATGACATCAAAACTCATTGCTTTGAATAAACATGTTTCTTACTCTATACAAAATCATTAATACTTTGGCATCTTTTAATAATTTAGCATGCATTTCTTTAAATGCAAACTTTACAAGCATATTGATTATTTTCTTAAAATTTAGGTCAAGCGTACAAATTAATATTGACTCTTTGGGCAAGTCTTTTTTAAGTGTACCACATTCTATTTTCTCTTACAGATCCGTAAACATGGTAGTAAATGTTTATACACATCTAGTAAGGTCCAAACAATTAATATGAGATTGTGAAACTTTGAGTAGGAAACCGTGGATTGCAAACGCCAAAAGATCCCACCCCCACTACCCTTTCCCCCCTAAGGAAAACGAAAGCAATTTTTTAAAATATGTTACTCTAGTTCATATCTTTATAAAAAATATCTAGAGGAGATTTCATTTGAACTAAAATTGTTTAACGAAATCCAAAGCCATAATGTTTTGGGAATAAAAAATGCCCTCTTTGATTGATTTGACAACAAGTCATTTTCGACTACCAAACAATATATATTTGTGTTTTCCTCTAAGTTGAAAAGTGCGCAGTAATATAATGTATATACACAAAATTATCCTAAGGTGTACTCAAAAACATTTCGAATTTTCAGGGGATAGAATGAATAACGTAATGTTTATAAATCTCATCAAAGAAATGTATCAATAGACTGAGATCGTGTTGTAAATCAATTTCAATATCAATCTTAACTTTAGGAAAATAAATTTAGTCCGCGGTTCATAAAGCAGTACACAAGGAGTTCAAAGCCAAATATTATGTTAGTATTGGCAATTCATTTGAATAAGGAGTAAATTTCTCAAATGTTTACTGAAGTCATGGTAATTAGGAGTTCATTGAAATATGTTATTTTGATAAAAGGGCATCAGCTATGTACAAACCAACTTGGTCAATCCCATTTGGTAAGAACTTTTAAAGATATTTTGTAAAAAATTCATTATAGGAAAAAAGTTTAGGTTTGGTTCCCAGCCAAGAAAAACTATGCTAGTATTAAATTGTCTTCGCTAGTTACCATGGCTGGATTATTTCTAACAATTTTAAAAAGTTTAATGGTGATGAAATACTTGTTATATAATATAAATTAATTCATTATATATAAATAATATGATATAGAATCAATGGTAAGTATTTGTTAAATTTTAAGTAGTTTTGGGTATATTTTTGTACTAGCCCGATTAAATCGTTATATTCTTTCATATAAGTCTAGATTTCAACAATATTGAATGTAATGGGATGTTATTATAATATTGTATGCTTTAAATGTTTCTCGGCAATATGTATGTTATTTATTCTATAACATAATTATTCAAAATATTTGAAAAAAATAAAAAATTAACGTATTTAGAATTACAATACTATAAAATAAAATTTTTTAAGAAACTATTTTTTTTTAAAAATTAAATTTAAAAAATACTGCATGTTTTCGAATGGAATGTTACCTTAACTATTAAAGTTTGAAGCAACAATGAAAGCAACAAAGCCTATTTAAAGAATGTCGAGGCAAATTACATTTTACAACAGACTTCGCAATTACTATTCGATGCACACTTTATTACCCTTTGCAATGAAGTGTGTAAAATAATCAATCATTGAAAAAAATATTTTATTTTTCAAATAAAAAGTAAGCATATGTAACAATGGTATGCTACGTGCTTTTACTTCGAAGCATGGAAAAGGTAAAATAAAATAATCATTTAAAAGTTTTTAAGGAATGGCTACTTATTTTTAAATATATTTTTGGAATTTGAAAAGATCATTTAACAAAAGAAGATTTTTAGAATATAGTGTTTCGAGGAGAAATGCATCAACTTATAAAAAGAAATAATAAATAATCTTGTAAATTTCATACATAATGTTTCATTAAAAAAGTTAAAAGACGTAATTTCAAAACCTGATGTTACAATCTTGTACTAGTTGTGGAAAATATATCGATTTGTTTAAAAAATAGAATATACTTTTATTCTAAATAGAATTTTGGAAAATTTAGTTTTAATCAAAATGTCTTAAATTTCTTCAGCTGTAAGAGCGTCTATAATTTTTTTTTATAAATAACCAAAGTACAATGAGCTTTGTAAACACACACAGATACTTTAATTAATTCTCACACAATGACAAATGATATCACTATCTTTAGATGTTAAATTTGTGCACAATATTAAACCGCTATTGATCTATAAAACCAGATCAAGTAGCTATTTTCATTATTTGCGAAGGGCCTACACTTAAAAGTACATTCACTTTGTAGGAGAAAAGCTGTGTATAATTCTCATGATATAGATAACTCTTACCACCAGATTTGTATACATGTTTGTCGTTTCATAAGACAAGGAAGTGGTATACAAATACTTTTATAAAATTAGATGAGCACAATATATATTTTAAACACATAAGCGATGCAAATAATAATAAGTAAATAGTAATGATATTATTACAATGTTTATATAAAATTAAGAGTAGAAAATGTGTAAGCAGTAGTAATTATTTTTTCAACATATTAATGAGGTTATGAATATTGTTTTCTAATTGGTTTAAATTTAAATTTAGGGATCTTAATTATAATTTTAAAGTGCAAATATTAAAATGTGAGCGAGACACGTTTATCGCGTCACGCCAGAGAATAAAACGAAAGTAATAGGTTATGTCGTGAGAGATTGTCACTCATGACGCTGAATGGTCTAAGTTAATTGTAACAAGTTGAACGTGTGACTTACTGTGACCGGATGTTTCGACCCAACGAGGTTTTGACCCTGTTCCGTTCGACCAAAGACGATTAGACCACTTACGAAATAGAACAAAATGCATTATACTTATTTAAAAATGGGAAACTATATAAAATATGACTTTTACATCAATAAGTAATGCATACTTTATAAACTAGAGAAAGTTTATTAAATACATTTAGGGATATATACTCATGTGAGCTCTTGTATTAGAGAGTTATGTGATAATGAAAAGTCAAGCGAGACGAAAGACTCGACGTTGGCACACACATGTGGAGGCCAGAGAAAAACAATGTTACAAAAGTTATATAAAATGTAAATAATAATATCTGGAAAAGAGACAATATTAAAAATCTTTAGAAAGGATTATCACAACCGAGGGTATTTTAATGTATATTTACATTGGATCTAGTGAGGTGATTGGATAGGCCTACAAGGACTCTTTTAGTTGCTCAAGCTCATTTAGTGAATTTAACTAAACGAAATAAAATACATATTCTTGAGACCTGAGATCGATTTCTTAAGGTTTTGGATAATACTGTGGCAACCTGCTCCATCTGCTGAGTGGGACTCTTTTACCTCCCGTACCTTCCCGGCTATGTCTAGCGCGTGACACGACGTCAGCAGATATGTGACAGTCTCAGAGGCGTGAATGCAATGAAGGCAGTTTGAGTACCTGTTGTGGTCTAGCCGATAAAAATACGAGTTGATTGCGTAATGCTCAGTGTTCATTTGGTTCACTAAACTCCGTTCCCTTCGGCTTAGACCCAAACATTGGTCTAATCTGTTCGGCCTGGGCATGTTAGCGAATACCCCCCTAGCCCTCGTATTATCTTCGCACTTCTGGTACCACTTTTCCATGAAGTGGTCCATTAGTCAGGTCTTTGCTCTGAGATAGGTAACTGGGACATGTGGTTGGGTTTGGGCTGCTCCAGCTTTTACCAGGGAGTTTCCTTTTTCGTTACCTTCGACATTCACATGATTTGAAGAGTGAATAGACCGTCTTCTCGGTGTTAATTTCCATTTGCCACCTCTTCATTAACCTACTGAAATCTGAAAGGTCCTGCTGTAATAGCTGTTGCAGTCGTCGGACATCTTTACCTGTAATCCAGATGACTAAATCGTCTGCATACATGGCTGGGCTGGTAGGTCGTTGATGTAAGCCAAGAACAATGTGCAACTGAGTGTTGACCCTTGGTGTAGCCCATGTTGCAGCGTTCTTTTACGAGAGGTTTCACTGCCAAAAGTTGTTGAGATTGTCTGGATTTTAAAAAACAAACCTTGGATCCACCTTTACATGTTCGCAGTTACACCTATTGCTTTTAGTTTCGAAACAGACCGACCTACAGATCTTACAATAAGCCTGTCGGTGGTCGAAAAATACTGCCCCAGTATGCCTTTGTTTCTGGAGCCCATCTGTTATGGAATGAAGAAGACGGAAAACTTGATGAACTGTGTGCTTTTCCTTCTGGAAGCCCACTTGGTTGCGATTCCGACTGTTCCAACTTTCCACTTACCAATAGTCTGGCATAAGACATTCTCTTAACCTCAGCTACCCTCCTTAAACACGATGTCAGGGAGATTGGACGGTAGCTTCTTGAGAGATCTCGATGTTTTCCTTCTTTTGGTGTAGGTACGATGTTTGCAGTTATTTGAATTTTTATTTATGTTGGAAAATTTTGATCTATTATAGTTTTTAGATTTGTTGTTATTTCCTTCCACATTTCTTCTACGGGGCTATGTATGCTGAATTGACTTAGGAAAAAATTTTTGTTTGAAATTAAAATCTGATTAGTGTAATTTTCTCAAGTTGCATTTATTCCAAAAATATATTGTTCTTGACCATCTTATCTTATCTTATCTTATCGTATCATATCTTATCTTATTTGTTACAGACGCTCCTTCTGAACAGAAGATTATTGCGTCATACGTATTTCTATGGTTTGTGTTTAGTCCTGTATTCTTAAAATTGTTTTAAATGATGACAAAGTGTTGGCTTTCATTGTTTCTTCAGACAACCCATGCCACGCCCGAATACCGGACGGAAAGAAAGAAAACTTGTACGTGTTTGTTCTTGCATATTTAATAAGAAAGGTGTTTTTATCTTTATGTCTATCCGAGTGTTGTATTAAGTTATCTTTGTGTTGTATTTCTAAATTAGAATTAATTGCCATATGTATAAGTACTAATTTACTCTTGGTTCTTATATCCTCTGGTGTTTCAAGGTTTAATGATTTAACTAATGGTGTTACTCTTGTCAGTTTTGAATATTTTCCAGTAATGAATCTGGCAGCTCTTTTTTGGATTTGTTTAAACTTATCAATATTTTCTTTGGTGGATGGGTCCCATACAGAAGACGCATATTCTAGTATAGGTCTCACCAGCATAAACCTTTTAGTCAAATCAATTAACTTATAACAGAAGTCCATTTACAGAGATAAAATAATTAACTAACTTATTGAAAATTAATCTATTAAAACAAAATATAAAGTAAAATTCTGATTATGTGAATTTATGAAATAATAATAATTTTTAATGCGCTGATATAATTCCTTTGCTCTATATTCAAAATACAATATCAATTTCAATAAAGACTACGAATATTAACGATTTATTTCTCGATTAATCAGTACCAATTGTTGTCGATTACAATTTGTAATCGATAACAAAACGAATGCAATTAAAGTAAATGGTGTTTTGTGTGTGTGTGTGTTGATTTTAATTTTTTTTTTTTTAAATTCGATTTGATCACAAATAATTAATTATTAATAATTAAGACTTATCTGTCTATTGTAAGTTTAAACTTATCCGTAAAAACTAAACTGTTCACTTTAAAATAAGCTGTTTTAAAAAAAGAATTTTAAAATTATATTCATTAACTTAATTAAAAATAACACAATTTAAATTCATTGATATTATATTAATAGGCGCCAATACAGTATGTGTCACTCGGTAGTAGTTGCTCATGGTGTCAACCTTAAGGGGCAATCCATAGATGACGTCACGTGAGGTTTTTGATTTTGCCCCAACCCCCAAGCGTCATACTTTGTCACAAAAACCTAGACCCCAAATTATTTTTTCCCCGTTAGGCGTCACAAAGTTTTGAAACCCCCTCCCTCACACATCCAGAATGTCAAAATAAAAATGATCATGGTGCAATTTAATTGTTGTCATTTTAATAATTACTTTGTTTAAATCTGAACTCTAATATTGTAAAAAGCATGAAACCATTGAAAACGTCATAAATTAATTGTAAACAATAAAATATTTAATTAAAATATTGTGCATTTTTATGCGACGACACTTTTTTTAGCACACTGATTCTCGTCGCACATCGTCAAACATGCGTGACTCCCTCCGTCTATAGTGGATTAAAGGGGCTGGGCTGAGCGTGTTAAAGCCAGTGGTCTCCAATGATTTAAATGTTATATCGATTATAATGAAGATGGGCTAATTTTTTAATAAAGGACTAAAATGTAGTTTGGACAGTCATACGGTAATGCTGCAAATATGAGTAGAAATTACAACGGAGTCCAGGCTATTCTTCGTGAGAAATGCAGTTTTGCTAATTATGTGCCGTTCACACATCATTCCCTTAATTTCTTTGATAAAAGTTCAGAAGATTATCCTTCTGCGGTAAGCTTTGTTTTGTCTTGTGCAAAATTTTTATACATGCTGTTGGCATCTATTCAACGTTGACAGGTATCTCAAAAAACACATGAATTTGAAACCATACTGATGATGCATATTCTAGTATAGGTCTCACCAGGGTGAGGTAGCATTTTAGTTTTATACATTTGTTGCATTTGTAAAAGTTTCTTTTTATAAAGCATAAGGTTTTGTTTGATTTTTTAATAACTTCATTTACATGAGGATTCCAAGGTAGTTTCTCATTTATTATGACTCCTAAGTTATTTCGCATCTTTAGTTTGGGTTAGTTCTTTTCCAAGAATGAAATATTTTTAATTTATTTGTTTCTTTTTCTTTGTTACTCTTGGCAGTTGACATTTTTCTGGGTGGAAGGACACACTCCATTCCCATTTTATTAATTCATCTAAGTCTTTTTGTAAAATTTTGCTATCTTGTTCTTATTTGATTGTTCTATAGATTAAACACTCTTCAGTAAATAACATAACTTTAGTTCCTGTTGAGATATTGTTGGGTAGGTCATTTATATAAATTAAAAATAGTAAGGGACCTAGGACAGTTCCTTGTGGAACTCCTGAGTTAACCTTTATTAGTGTAGATTTAGATCCATTAATTATTACAGTTTGCTCCCTACCCAATAGGAAATCTTGGATCAAGAATTTTAAGGGACCTGAGATTCCAAAGTATTGAAGTTTTTTAAGTAAGCTAGGGTGCTGAACTTTGTCGAATGCTTTTGAGAAGTCGAGTAATATTGTATCTATTTGATTATTATTATCTAAGCCTTTTGATAGATCATCTATTAGGCCTATCCATTGTGTTTCACATGATCTGTTCTTTCTAAAGCCATGTTGGTGTGGGCATAGGGCATTATATTTGTCAAGGTGATTAACTATTCTGCTAGATATTATGTGTTCTAGTAATTTACATGTGTTACTAGTAAGTGATACAGGTCTGTAATTACGAGGGTCGGAAATATCACCTTTCTTCAAAAGTGACGTTACATTGGCTAATTTCCAATCCTGGGGCACTTTACCCTGGTTTAGAGAGGCTTGAAAAAGAACTACAAGGATTGGGGACAGTTCATTGCTTAGTTCTTTTTAAAACCTGACAGGTAATTCATCTGGGCCAGTAGCTTTGTTTATTTTTAAATTTTTTAGGAGTGAATGTATACCTATCTCATCTACGGTTATGTTAGCTATTTCTTCGAATTTATTTAAATTTATTGAAATTTCCTTGTCGCCTGAGGCAGAAAATGATGATGCAAAATATTTGTTAAGGATATTAGCTTTAGTCTCATTATCATTATCATTATAGGTTTTATTATTAGAGCCTTTTAGTGTGGCTATGCCTGAAGGCTCCATTTTTTTGATTTGATAAAGGACCATAAGTTTTTATTGTTATCTTTAGTTATCGCATTGTTTATATAATTATTTTGGAGGTTACCGCTAAGTTTTTGTGTCAGGTGTTTAATTTTAAAGTATTTTTTGTGTATCCTTTCTAAATTGGTAGCCTTAAATTTCTTAAATAAATTCTCCTTTAGTTTGCAATACTTTATAAATTTAAAATTAAACCAGCATTTATTAATTCTGTTTGAAGTTATTTTTGTTGGAATATTCTGATCCAGGGCTAACTATGCTAAATTTACTTTGGAAATTTTGTTGGAAATTAGAAGCTGAGTGGTGTAATTTTATTAAGTTGCATTTATTCCAAAGATATATTGTTCTTCTAGGCATCTTATTTATTTAAATTTTCATTGTGTTGGTTACCCTAACAATATCATGGTCAGACAGCCCAGGAATTATGGTACAGTCTAGTACTAGCCCTAATCAGTTTGTTAGGAATAAATCTAGTATTTTGTTTTTCCTAGTTGCTTTTTAGCGCATTTCCGAGATGTCGAATGCGCTATTGCACCCGTTTTGTCCGTCCGTCCGTCTGTCTGTCATCACCCTTGATCACAGCATCCATAAGTCGTAGACCCATGATGTATATATGTTTTTTTTGTATGTCCTGACCTGCCATTTGTGCATCAACACGCAGTTACTCGATCAATTAAAAAAACCCGTTAAAACTACCAAAAAACTTTGCGAATCGAGAAGTAACACTGGTGCAGGGAAAGGCAGCCATTGCCGAAAGTCGAATACGAAAGCGTGCAAAAGAATTAATTTTTTTTGACGTCATTAGAATATGTGTAAAAGTTTAGAGAGTTTTATTTCATCATTCGTGGTGACTTGTAGTTAGATTAAAGAGAAAATAAAATTTTATAAAATGTCAAGAAATGACTTTTAAATTTTAAAAAATGTCAAGTATATTCATTACACAAGACAATTCATAAAAATATGTATAAAATCTAAACACAATTACTAATAACTACATAATGCTGATATCTAACATAAGTACTGATACATAATACGAAAATGCGCTAACACGTCCTGAGTTCCAAAAGGGACAAGGCTTAACATGACTTTTTTACTATCTGTTCTAGGTTTATGTTGTTTATTGTGTCTAAGAAATGTTCATTAATTTCTTTATTATTTTGGTGGCTATCAATTGTATAGTTCTCCCAATTCACATCTGGAAGAATTAAGTCCCCCATAGTCCAAATTACAGCATTTTTATGATTTTTATTTTATTTTAATTTTATTATTATTTTATTTGTCTATTTATTTATTTATTTTTACTTGATTATTACTT
>MUZC01001352.1:623140-678569 GCA_002072015.1 Radix auricularia
CCTCGTAAGGGCCAATGACAGCCCTTATTTTGTCGCGGACCGCTTCGTTCGTGATGTGCGCTGTGTAGGAGATGTTTAACACCTTTCGAAAACATCTCATCTCAAGCGCACTAATTCTTTTTTGGAGGTCTGCGGTGAGCGTTCAAGCCTCACAACCATAGAGGAAGACTGACATCGCCAGAGAGCGCATTAGTTGAATCTTTGGTCTCAGGGAGAGCTTCTTGCTTTGCCAGATGTTTTTCAGTTTGCTTAGTGCTGCAGTTGTTTGAGCCGTTCTGGCAAGAATTTCTGGCTTTGAGCCTTCATCGGATATTACAGCCCCTAGGTATTTGAAGGTAGGGACCTCCTCGAGCCTTTGACCGTTTATCCGTATTTCACTTATGAAATTCTTGTTTGCCATGACCTTGGTCTTTTCTGCATTAATTTTTTCATACACTTCAAAAAGGCGTTTGACAGAGTGTGGCATGCAGCACTGTGGGCAACCATGCACAAGTACAATATTAACGCCAACCTCATTACTGTGATCAAGAATCTATACAACAGAGCATCCAGCGCAGTACTCTACAACGGCAAGCTGGGAGATTGGTTCAAGACCACTGTTGGTGTCAGACAAGGATGTTTACTCTCCCCCATCCTCTTCAACCTCTTCCTAGAAAGAATTATGACTGATGTGCTCGAAGACCATGTCGGAACGGTCAGCATCGGAGGAAGGATCATAACTAACTTACGCTTCGCCGATGACATTGACGGCCTAGCTGGCAGCGAGGACGAACTAAAAGAATTCCTTGCAAAGCTAGAGAAGACGTCGAAGGCCTATGACATGAAAATTAATGCAGAAAAGACCAAGGTCATGGTAATTGCTCACAGTGCTAAATTATTGAATTTGTATTAGCTCTTAAGAAAACACTGTAAGTCCGTCCTACGATATAGGAAACACATGGTAAACATCGAGATTAGTAGAGATTAGATTCATAAGTGCCAATGGTGTTACATAGAAACAATTAAAGAATGTATATGAGAAGTTGCTCGTTTTTAAAGTTAAATGACAGATACGATCAATGGTTCATAAGAATTAAATCTAATTGATTTTACGATAACACACTTTGAAAAGTACCAAAGTCCGACTTTAAAAATATATTATTTCCCCAGAAAATATTTATGTTCCTTTTCCTGTCAAAACATGTCAATATATAAAATAAATCTTTGTAAATAGACATGTAATTAGATTTGGTTTGCCTGAGCTTTTTTTCCTCTTCTGTTTGTCAACTACATTAAGACTTATCTTGTATAAAATATAAAAAAAATTTATTTGAATGCACATGTTTCCAAAAACTATAATATGTGTATGCCCATGCGCCCACCAGGACTTAAATAAAATTGTACAGTCTAGTCTAAACATGATAGCTTGGTTTTGTCTTGTACAAAGTCGCTATTAATGGACTGATCAGGTAGTTAGTTTTAAAAGTAACTTACGTGCATAAGGTTGTTGAAATATTTACGGCTTATGTACAACACCTAATTTAAACATAATCAATTTTTTGTAATTAAATGCTTGTGTTTGTATACGTATTTCTACATGTACTCATATCAACATGTTGCAAAAAAAATAATAATGTTTTCAACGAAGTAACATTAGTTGAAAGTAATACATATTGCAAATTTAATATAAAATGTGATATGAAAACATGAATGTTCCTTTTATGTTTTGAAAATAATCGCTTGTCGATCGTGTTGATGGTATAGAAGAATACGGCTTCGGAAATTAACGATCAATTTCTTGATTGATCGATAAAGAATTATTTTAGGGTTTGTCTTTTGTTAGAAGTTGGTTTTCTTAAAGTTTGACAAATCTATTTTGATGCTTCTGAAGAGTCTTTTCCTCCATTTTCTCTTGTGTTGTTCACTGCCACAGTTGTCAGTTGCTAATTTTGTCTGCCATTGAATTCTGATAATCCTTCTTAGACAGTTTCTGATAAAGGACTGAGTTCTGGTTAGGTTTACGGCCGTTGTACTCCCTGTATCAGCTCACTTTTGCAGCACAAGTATAACTATGCGTTAAAATCCTCACTTGTACCTTGCTGGTTTTATTATAGAGAAAGTTATTGTAACTAAATTTACAATAAATATCACAGACAATCAATTTTATTTAACTGATTCTTAAAAAGATCAATGAGGAAAGAATGTACAGATAAACTAAAATAGAATAATTATTTAAAAAAAAATGTTTTACTAGCTATGTTCCCTTTCATAAAAAATAATGAATTTTAAAACAGCATTTTAAAAAAATAATCTAATTTAGTTTTATTTGCAATACATTTTTTTTTACATTTTTATTTTTGCTGCATAAAAACTCACTGTGAAAAAAGGGAGGAAAAATATATTGATCCACATAATTCAAATTAGCTTTGTATCTGGAAAATTATTTACTTTATGAAAATGCGTATTTATATCTTTGTACTTTAATAACTAAATGTCTAAACAGGATTAGTCAGGTACTGTCATACTTACAGTAAAAAAAAGTGAATATTGAAAGGTTACGTTAATTTTATCTTTCGAAAGTACAGTGTTTTCTATAATTTCTTGTGTAATTATCCAATAAATCGAATTATAATTGTCTTTATAATAATCATATGTCTTCCCATTAAGGGTATGGGGAAAAAACAAAGTTTTTCTCCAGACATCCCGGTCCTGCACTAGGCTCTCTAACTGCCCCCAGCTGTTTCCACTTTTATTGGTGATTGCTTCCAGTTCCCTTCCCTTCCTACTTGATTGCTTCTTTTCTTACCCTAGGTGTGCCAAGTGAAAACTTGCCATGTTATACTGGATGTAGACTTTCAGAGGGGGTGGCCAATCAATATCTATCTATACTTGCATATTATATCTTCCAACAATTCTTGATGAGTGCGCTTCCAGAAGTCTTCCTTGGTGATGACACTTGGCTAGAATGAAATACATTTTGTAAAAAAATAAATAGTTTAAAACCTAAAAATGTCCAGTTATAATAAATTAGAGAATCGAAGTGAATCCTGTCAAGCTAAATTTTAATATGTTCTTTTGTTGAATGTCTCCATGTGAGGAAATATTCTTGGAACGTACTCAACAATTTCTTTAAAAAATTCAAGCGGATCAAATGACTAAAATCACATTTCTTTATTTTTTTTTACAACTTTACAGGTTCAACTGATGGAAGATTTAATATTTGAAAAAGCCCATTAATTTCAATTTGAATCAGGATGAATATATTTGTCGCTGTTTGTCAAATTGTTCATAATCGAATAGGAATAGAGAATTAAATGTTTGCAAGAAACACACATTTTCAACATCAGGCCCTAAAGTATTGGACACCAAGAGTTAATTGCTAAAATATATCTTAATATGGACCTTAAAGTTGTATGTACACTATTGATAAAGTTCTAACAATTAATTTGTAGTTAAAATGTTAAACTAATTTTTATATAGGTTTTACCAGAAAAAAACACGATCTGTTCGACCGGATCTTCGAAAGTAATGAGTGGTAGTGAAGAAATTCTGTTGTTTTCTGGTCAGCTATATATGTTGGTGTGTACTAAGTTACTTCGGGGAAGGTTCTTGCTTCTAACAACCGGGCAAATGGGTGAACTAGACATGAGTCAATGAGTTAGTGAGTTAGTAACGACTTTGATTTTATTATTATTGTAATGTTTATATATATATATATATATATATNATATATTGCATGGAATGTTTTGAAATTGAAAGATATCTAAATTTGAAAAATCTGGTTTTACTTACTCTTTTTAAAATCTTTTTATTAAAGAAAGGTGTCTAGGTAATTTTGGATTCAAGACTTCGTACATTAGACACCAGATAGAAATATGTTTCACCCAAATTATGTAAATGTTTACCATAAAAATGATATGAAATTCAAATTTATAATCGATCGTTCTAACATCAACTGTATTCAATAATTGACTTTGCCATATTTGTTCAATTTTACATGTAAATATTAGGTTATAAAACGAAAATAAGAAAGAAAATTGTTTTTCGTCTGTCTCATTCAAAGCTGCTATAAAACATGGGATATTTTTTTATTCCTTAAAAACATATTTAAAACATTTCAAAACACGTTTATTCTTGTTCGGTCATACTAAAGTTCACAATTACAATAACGCTTAGGTATGCAGTCTGAAGTGTTCTTTTCACAAAGGTTTCTATGAACGGCAATGTAACTAAGTGCATAAGTGAATCAACCTTGGTCTCTACAGAATCGAGTAAATATTTACCCGACTACCTTGAGTCATTATGATTTAACCTATTTTCTTTGTTATATTTTCTTAAATATGTTGGTATTTGAACACATAGAAGGGGTCGACAACTAAAAGCGTTTGGGCAGAAAACTACTGATAAATGTTGAATTACTTTTAAGTTTAGTGTATCAGTGGAATGCAAGATTAGCCCAGGATTCCAGCACCCGACTCGGCTTTATGCCAAAGGGACAATTGAATGTTATGAGCTGTTTGGTGTTGTTATGCCTAACACTTAACGATTAAAAAAAATAATTTAAAAAATGTGTAATGATATACGTTTTAATCTTAAGGTAAACTTTAATTTTCACAATCTTAAAGACGGATCAAATAAAAATGGCATCCTCAAACATCTCATATTTAATACACATTATCGACAGGAAAATATTTTTTCAGAACCTATTTTAAATTGTTTTAAAATGAAAGCTAGAATCATTTGAGTTATAACAACAACTCTTTTGTCATTTAGCTGTTACTAGTTTACATGATGTAGCTATTGGTGATAATCATGCAAATCAGATTACTGGATTAATTGATCAGCTTTTTAAAAAATAAAATACTTAAAATAAAAATGTTTTATAACATTTTAGAAACAATTTAAAAAGCATTTTTGTACTAGTACGTGCTAACGACAATAAATATATGGAATTAAAGTTTAATTAAATTTTTGCATACTTTAAAAATGTGATGTTTCGTAATCATCTCATTTATTATTGCGAATAGGTATATTATATTTTCGGTTTGAATACTTGTCTTGTAATATTAAAATGAAAACTTCAAGTAGGCCTCGGTTGACTTTGGTAACCGGGAACTTTTTATCAAAATAGATTAGAACTTTAAACATTTACATTACTTGATCCTGGCATGAAGCTCAGAAATCTCAAAGCAAACAATTTCTTATCAGGGAGTTACGGTAAAAAGAATAACGGGAAAAAAGTCTGATCAAGAGGAGTGCCTGTAATAAATAAAATACATTTAGAGAGAATAAACAAATGAATACTTTTATTTTTACTTCCTGTAGTACGCTCTGCAATAAAAATTAAAAATGTAAACTTACAGCAAAGTCTTGTAATGAGTTGTATAGACCATAATCAAATTAAAATCTTCTTAAATAACGTCAATGCCTTACGTTCATATATATGGGAAATTTATTATTTTACAAGAAGATATGTTTTGATTTACTCAGATACATCACACATTTTGTTATCTATATTTAAATTATCTTCACCTATTCTATTTTTCTATAGACTATTAAAATATTTTAATTTTAATCAATACCTAAACAACCACATACATCATATTCAATACCAGTTAATAGGGAAGAAGGATTGCCGGCTTAAGAAATTTAATGCAGAACTGACGTCCGCAGTTGTCTATGGAAATAATATGAACTAAAAGTGCTTTAAATCATACTACCGCAACACGTAAAAGGCCAATAATAATTTATTAGCAAATATTACTAACATATGTTAACTTCTAATAATGTGCTACAGTAAGTGTGTCATAAAGCCCAGTTAATTCGTCAGGTATACAATGATTGTGACGTCCAACTGATAAAGCGGACGTGGCATTCTTTTCATATAATACAGTTTTTTTTAAAAATGCTTTTGAAATATCATTAGTTAATAATGAATATTTGCATGTTAGCTTTGTAACCAACTATTAGAAAAAAATATGTGTATTACTAAATAAAGTTACATATCCACAGACGCTTACGTTACACAGTTTTTTACTTTTAATGACCAAATATTAATTAAAAATACAGCTAGATCATGGTTTTTCGTAAAAAATGTGAATGAGTTTAAGATTGAATCCACAAATATGAAAATGTTCAGTTTAGTCAAATAACGAAAACCCACAGCCTTACAATATTTTTGTCAATGTACAGTTGCAGATATTTAATGCATGCATGTAAACCTTAATTCAGTTTGTCATTTTTTAAAAAAATTACCCATGGCTTTTTTATAACATCTCCAGAATTTTAATCGATTCAAATCCATTGCAGGAATCGTAATAATTATTCAAATAAAGACACACAAATTGTTTATTTACACTTTGGCTAGTAGCGATTAATTTCAATGTAATTATTTACTTTTGAAAAATGAACAATTAATTTCATGAATTTAAGCGTTGTTTCTGATTAAAAAGCCAAACATCTCAAGGGACGTAACAAAAAGGTTATTGATTTTTTCCCACCTGTCTCATAGACAGAACAAATATTTTTAACTATTTAAAACTGCTTTGGATATGTGTAATACGTTCCTCATCGATACTGATACTGTGATCTTTGCTATTATATTGCTTATTAATTAAAAAAAATAATTACCATAAAAAATGTAATTATTTTCTTTAATTGCAATTGATATTTAATCAACACAATATATGTTTCCTTCTCGTGAAATTAATCGCTATTTACCGCAGTCCTAATTGAAATAAAATGTCTTAAAACTTGCAGCATTTTAAAAGAGATAAACTACTTTACATCCGCAGGTAAAAAACAGATTTTATACCATTTAAAGTGACAATTACAATGTCATTCAATTATATAATTTTGTGAATGTGCGATAACATTTGATAGCTCTTTTCATCCTATCATATCAGCAATGCTATTGATTTATTTAAGTTTGTTAACTATTTTATGGGGCAGCTAAAAATATATTTACCTCCAATAAACGTTGCAGAACGTTAAAAAGTTTAAGTTCAAAATAAAATAACTGGCATATGTAAATTGAGAAAATTTAGTTTGGGTTTCTGTTTCGTTGCAATACCTGTGGCGTCTGTTATTTATATTCAATGTTATGTTGACATGTACATATTTAAAATTTAGCTGATGTAAATTTAATTTAAATTCTTCTTTTTTACTTCTTATTTATTTCTTACTTAATTATACAAGTGAAATTACATTTTTTAATTATATGATTTAAAAAATACAAATGAGAAAAAAATATAAAAATGTCCACACGTTATTTTATTTATAGGCCCACTATTATTTTTTAGACACTTTGTTTTTAGTTTAATTTAAGGTGTTTCTCTGGAATTAGCAGAACATAAAAATGATAGTTTTATTTCCCGTAGTTTACTTTTTAAAAAAATACATACAGTGTTTACATTTTCAAATTTTTATGCACATATTATCTGACCCGCCAATTGCTGCAAAAGTCTAAATAAAAATGAATAATTTGAAAGAAACCAATAAGAGATTTAAAAAAACACAACAAAAAACAAACAAACAAACAAAAAAACAAACAAACAAAAAACTATTATGTCAAAAACCTTCCCGGTTATTGCAAACGGATACATAAATTAATAATTTAAAAGCTTTCAAAATAATAATAAAAAATTAAACTATATCAAAGGAGGCTTCAAAAAGGGTGAAAATTGTTTTTAAAAATTGCCATTGTAACCAAGCTACATTTCTCAATATCGTTTAAAACTGATTAAACATTATCACCTCATTGCCCTATAGTAATTAAAAATACACTCTTGAGTTTTAAATACTAAGATTGGAAAGATGCAATAGTATTCTATATCCTTTACACTTATAATAATTTTAATACAGCTAATATAAGGGAAAAAAACGACATTTAGGGGATCCTGGGCCCATAAGTGGGCCCATGTTTTTTATTGCATGTTGCTTGCCAAGTCATTCTTTTGCTGTTTCAATTATTGTGGGGTTGAAGGTATCAGTGATTATATCTATGTCCATATCCGTTTCACATAGTGCGGTCAGTGGAGCGAATTTCCTCCAATTTTGGCCCTGAACACCTCTGCGATTTCTGGAACTTTTAATTTTTCATGGTCAAAGTGTAATCATGAATTGCTTTGTTTTGTTATCTTTCATCCTCAGCACCAGATTATGGTCGCTGCCGATATTCGCTTTAGGGAAAATCTACTGTTAGCTGCTTTAATGCATCATTTGAATCGCATTTTGACCAATATGTTATCTATCTGGTTACTATGTTCCCCGTCTGGGCTGTGCCAAGTCAATATTCTGGGTTTTTTATGGTGATCAATTGAGTTAGCAAGAAGGAGGTTGTTGTTTGCAAGTTCGAGGAGTCGAAGCCCTCTAACATTAGTCAGGTCCTTGCGAGAGTGTCCGCAAATATCTGCAAGTTGGTACTTACATCTACTCCAATCTTCGCTTTCCAGTCACCTTCGACGACGATAATATATTTCTTTGATGTTTGATTCACAATGCCCTGTACTTGGTCATAGAAGGCCTCAATTTCAATATCAACAGGGCTGGATGTAGGAGCATATATCTGTATAATTATGATATTGAAGGGTTGGGCTTTCAGGCGAATGGTGATGATGCGGCTGGAGACAGGACGACAACCTATGACTGAGTGTGTTGTATTTTTATATATGAGGAATCCAACTCAATGTTCATGTCTGTCCTCAATGCCACTGAAGTAGATTTTGTGTCCATCTTCTGTTGCGAGTTCACCAAAGCTTTTCCATCGGGTCTCACACAGTCCGATGACATTCCATTGGTATCGTTCCAATTTGTGGGTCAGTTATTCCACTTTTCCTGTCACATGTAAGGTTCTTACATTCCATGTGCCAATAATTATATCTCCTATTCTTTTAATGTTGAAAGGGAGTGTTGGTTGTGGTGCACCTATAGTAAATTGTACGTCCCAACCCTGGTGCGTAGTGATAGACGCGACCCTTGTTAACACGGACGACGACCGAGCCGGTATGTGTTGAGTTAGTATTACAATCATGTGTTGTGTCTAGGGCAACATATGCTTGGCGGCGCCCATCCCTCTCCAAGCTTAACCGCAGTTGGTTTCCTCTTTATCGGTGGCTCGCCTAGGTCGTGGACACGTAGCCGTTGAGTTCGCGTGTGAACTTGTCCGCCCTGGCCGGTGCTCCAACTAGGAAGTCGTACGCCCAGTGGTGCCATGTCAGCACCACCCACTCACGTGGTTTAGCCGGTCAGCTGAGACTATCGCCCGGGGTGTTGTGCTGGGAGCCTCAGGTAAGAATAAAGGAAAAACAAACTGGATAGAACAAAAATACTCAGACATCGATGAAAATCTACCAAGGCACAACTCAAAAAGGCTTAGAAGATTGTCAAAGATCTGACAACCACCAAGCAAGATCGCATCTCAACAATACACGATAAATGAGCAAAATGTATTACAGAAGAACAAGAAATTATAAAAAGATGGACCGAGTTATCTTCTGAGCTGTACAATGAAGACTTCTAAACCAATGGATCAATGCTAAATTGCCCAACGTCAACTAACGTAGGCATGCATCTATTCTCCGTGATTAGGTGGAGCTGGCTGTGTGAAAACTGAAAAGGAGGCAATCGGCTGGAGCAGACAACATCCCAGGTGAACTGATTCAGGCAGGAGGTGACCCAATAATAAACATTCTAGCCAACTTGTGCAACAAGATCTGGTGGACAGGAGAATGGCCAACACATTGGACTCAATCGCTGGTTATAAGGCTCCCAAAGAAGGGTAATCTATAGTTTTGTCAGAAGTACCGTATAATCAGCCTAATTAGTCATTCCTGCAAAGTCATACTTATGGTAGTACTTAACAGACTGAAACCACAAGCATAGCAAATAATGGCAGAGGAACAGACAGGCTTAAGAGCAGAAGCTAGCACAACGGAGCAGATCTTAAACCTGCGAGTGCTCTGTGAAAAAAAAAATCTCCAAAACCAACCTCTTTCATGTCTTCATAGACTTTAAGAAGGCGTTCGACAGAGTGTGGCATTTGGCACTTTGGGCAACTATGCACAAATTCAATATTAATGCTAACCTCATTGCTTTGATCAAGAACCTGTACAACAGAGCAACAAGCGCAGTACTCTACAATAGGAAGTTGGGAGATTGGTTTAAGACCCTTGTTGGTGTCAGACAAGGGTGTTTACTCTACCCATTCCTCTTCAACCTTTTCTTGAAAGAATTATGACAAATGTGCTCGAAAACCATGTCGGAATGGTCAACATCGGATGGAGAGCTATTACTAACCTACGCTTCGTCGATGAGATAGACGGCCTAGCTGGAAGCGAGGAAGAACTAAATGCATTCCTTGGAAAGCTAGAGAAGACATCAAAGGCCAATGGCATGAAAATAAATGCACAGAAGACCAAGGGCATTGCAAACAATAAATTCACAAGTGAAATACGTACAACGGCGCAAAAGCTCGAGGAGGCCCCTACCTTTAATTATCTATGAGCTAAAAATCCGATGAAGGTTCAAAGCCAGAAATTCTTGCCAGCATTTCCCAAAAAGACCTGCATCACTTACTAGTATCACATGTAAATTACTGGAACACATAATATATAGCAGAATAGTTAACCACCTTGACAAATATAATGCCATATGCCCACACCAACATGGCTTTAGAAAGAACAGATCATGTGAAACACAATTGATAGGCCTAATAGATGATCTATAAAAAGTCTTAGATAATAATGATCAAATAGATACAATATTACTAGACTTCTCAAAAGCATTCGACAAAGTTCACCACCTTAGTTTACTCAAAAAACTTAAAAACTTTGGAATCTCAGGTCCCTAACATCACTGATCCAAGATTTCCTATTGGGTAGGGAGCAAACTGTAATAATTAATGGATCTAAATCTACACCAATAAAGGTTAACTCAGGAGTTCAACAAGGAACTGTCCTAGGTCTCTCACTATTTTTAATTTATATAAATAGCTTATCCAACAATATCTCAACAGGAACAAAAGTTAGGTTATTTGCTGATGATTGTATAATCAATAGAACAATCAAGTAAGAACAAGATAGCAAAAGTTTACAAAAAGACTTAAATGAATTAATAAAATGGGAAACTAACTTGAGTATGTCCTCTTATCCTTAAAAGTGCCAACTGCTAAGAGTAACAAAGAAAAAGAAATAAATAAATTCAAAATATTTCATTTTTGTAAAAGAACTAACCCAAACAAAAGATGCGAAATACTTAGGAGTCATAATAAATGAGCAACTATCTTGGAATTCCAATGTCAATGAAAATATTAAAAAATCAAACAAAACCTTAGGCTTTATAAAAAGAAACTTTTACAAATGCATCAAAGATTTAAAACTAAAATGCTACCTCACCCAAGTGAGACCTATACTAGAATATGCATCTTCAGTATGGGACCCATCCACCAAAGAAAATATTGATAAGTTAGAACAAATCCAAAAAGGAGCTGCCAGATTCATTACTGGAGAATATTTAAAACTGACAAGAGTAACACCGTTAGTTAAATCATTAAACCTTGAAACACTAGAGGATAGAAGAACCAAGAGTAAATTTGTAATTTTACATAAAGCAATTAATTCTAATTTAGAAATAGAACACAAAGATAACCTAATACAACCCTCAAATAGACATAAAGACAAAAACACCTTTCTTATTCAATATGCAAGAACAAACACATACAAGTTTTCTTTCTTTCCGTCCGGTATTCGGGCGTGGAAGGGGTTGCCTGAGGAAACCAGGAAAGCCAACACTTATCATCCTTTAAAACTCTAGTAAGAATACAGGACTAAACACAAACCATAGAAATACGTAGGACGCAATAATATTCTGTACAGAAGGAGCGTCTGTAACATATAACATAAGATAAACAACTGCAGCATTAGAAAACTTTAACACATCTGACAAAGCAAGGAGCTCTCCCAGATATCAAAGATTCGACAAATGCGCTCTTTGGTGATGTCAGTCTTCATGTATGGTTGTGAGGCTTGGACGCTCACCGCAGACCTCCAAAAAAGAATTAATGCGCTAGAGATGAGATGTTTTCGATAGGTACTAAACATCTCCCACATGGCGCACATCACGAGCGAAACGGTCTGCTACAAAATAAGTGCTATCATTGGCCCTTACGAGGACCTTCTCATCTCAATTAAAAAGAGGAAATTACGATGGTACGGACACGTGACAAGAGCTGGAGGTCTCTCAAAGACGATAGTGCAAGGCACATTCCAGGGAAGAACGAAAAGAGGCAGAATAAGGAAGAGTTGGGAGGACAATATCAAAGAGTGGACCGGCCTGTAATTTAGCAATTCCCAGAAGGCAGCTCAGAACAGTGACACATGGCATGAGATAGTGTTCAACTCAAAGTGGTGCCCTAACGACCCAGCGTCTGGTTAAGGGACACTTCAGTTCAGTTCAGTGTAATATCATATGGGTAGTAAATGACATTGGTCCCGGTGCATATTTCATAAGGTCTGGGGATTTCAATCAAGGTCAAGATAGAAATACTTGTCAATATATTTTTATATTTATTTTATTTTACATCTAAAGGTACTTCTCAAAATTGCATGCGTCTGCATTAATTGTTTAGGAAAAAAAGAATAGTTTAGGTCCGGACTCTGACGAGATAGACGTTAAAAGTTGAATTACCACATTGGAAATTTTATTATCATTATTTTTTTAAAAACCAAATTTAATCAATAATAATTTATCCATTTACCCAGCAGCCACTTTTTAAATTATCTTTACTATAACTAATGTTGAAAAATGGCATACGGCCCCAACGCCTAATAGTGTTTTTTTAAAAGCTTTTACTGTTAATGCCTGAAACTTTCTCTGTAGCATACCAAAAAACTTCCCTAAGTTTAATGGCCTTGGGATGAATAATATACATTTACTATTAAAACGTCTTTAAAATAAAACTAAAATAATCGGTGTAAAATGTATAGCTCAAAATAACAGTGTATTTCAATTTGGATCATGGTGAATATATTTAATTTGTTAGTCAAAATTTCCTTTAAAAAATTGATGGAAACCGAATTGTTAAAACGCGTAGACGTTAACGAAAAAGAGGTTAGGGGCCATCGGATACAAAAAATTGGAAAAAATATAATTTTGATGTCCTACCGAATCTTAAAATAGGCAATCAAGATATCATCTTCCAAGTTTTGTAAACATACATTTACACAGTCTCCAAGGTTTTCTATTTGTAAATTAGCTATTATGAGATTTAAAAAAAACTACATTTGGGTCCTGGGCCCAAAGTGAGTGATAAATTTGCCTGTTATCATCCAAAACTTTTGTGAGTCTACCCACACAGGAAGTTGAAGAATGTGTGATGATAAACCTTTTATGAAATAAAATAATAATTTTACGCCCTGGCCCCCAGTGAGTAACCATTTAAACATTATTTTCGCCTGTAAGCAGCGCGGGATTATACCCAACAATTTCCCTAAAATGTCATGCTTCTAGCTACATGGGACATTGGAGAATTAGCTCTAATTATGATTCAGTTTTTATTTTATAAAAAAAATTATTTTGGGTCTCCGGTTGCCCTTGAGTGATAATTCAAATTTTTTATTGGCATGTTAACATTGCGGGAGTGTACTCAACAACTTCCCAAAGTTTCATTTTTCTACCTACGCGGGAAGGTGGAAGAATAGCGATTTTCAGAAAGATTTTAAAAATAAAATTTTGGAACACCGGCCCAAATGAAAATGAAAGTAAGTTGTATAAAAACATTTACGCTAATAATCGTTGCGAGTGGCTACTCTGCAACTTACCAAATTGTCATGCTTCGACCCACACGGTAAGTTAGAGAATTAATGATAATTAAACGTAATATATAAGAAATAAGATACATTTGGGCCCCCAGTAAGTGATAATTTAAATATTTTTTTTCAACTATTGCCATCGTGGAATTGTCCTGCAGAAAACTAACCAAATTTTCATGAATTTATTTACATGAAAATAGGAGAATTATTGATTTTCAGTTTATATGAAGCTCATATTAGGAAAAAACTTTATTTGGGCCCTCGGCCCCCAGAAAGTGATAATTTAAATATTTATAATCATTTGTTAACATCGTGGAAGTGTACTCAACAACTTCTCAAAATTTCATGCGTCTGCAGGAAATAGGTCAATTATTGATTTTATTATTTTATATAGACCTTGTAAGAGAAAAAAATGTTTTTGGCCCCCAGGCCCCATGAGTGAGGACTTTAAAATTATTTTATGCCAATTATCATCAACAATTGTTCAAGGTTTCATTGTCCTACCTAGTTGGGAAATTGGAATATATAAAGACATATTTTAACACTAAAAAAATAGCCAGAATCAACTACATTTAACAAGACTGGATAGTGAGAAAGCCTTGAGACCGTGGTGCAGATGCATGTTGATAAGCGTACTTGCTGGTCGCCGAACACATTGGGATGTTGTTTTTACACAAAAAGAGCTAATATATAAAAAACGATTTTTGTTTTTAAACATAGTTTAAAGAAATAAACTGCACGCTTAAAGTTAAAAAGTACTGCTGAGTACTCTGTTAAAACTCACTAGTAACTATTTATAGTGAATAAAAAATATTATTTTTTTTAATAATTACATAGAGAAACTTTTTTCGTATAGTTTATATAATAAAATATATAATTTTGTTGTTAAAAATAAGAATTCTATAATGTATTTTATAATTATTCATTTATTTTATAAATTTTAAGATCCAAATTGGGCATTGAAAACGGAGTTTTGCCTTTGGTTTTAAATTTCTTTTTATTGACTCGTGTATTGACAAGGGTCAATAAATCCTACTTTTAATTCAGTATGTAAAACAGAGAGCACGTCGCAGAAATTATATAATTAAAAAAAAAAAAAAAAAAGAAAAAGAAAAGATATGAAAAAAATATATTAGTTGCACCTAACAACCACTACACTACGAAATAAATGTTATTATGCGAAGGAGCAACGATAGTGAAAATAAGTAAAATTATTCGCTGTCGATAAATCTTCTTCATCATGGGCAAACACTTTGCTTGCCAACCATAAAATGATTTGTCGAAAGGTCGACTTCAGCGAGGGTCATCCGTCATGCTTGTGTGCACGTACTCGTTTAGGTGAATTATATATCATCATGGAAAGTGCAACGAACGGGGGAAGGGATGAAAAAACTGACACAAATAGCAGCAAGAAGTAATGAAAGAAAAACGACTAAACATACCCGGAAACAATCTTAACATCAGCTGTCAATAGCATTAAAGGCATGACCAAACAGGACACATTTACATCATCTGTTCACGATCAATGTGATAGATGCAAATTTGTTTTAATTTTCAATCCCCATAATTTTAAGGCCAGCCAGGTGATTCTCAAAAACCGACCAATCCTTATTGCTGACCCTGTAACTCAGCAGATCTTCAAAAACCTCATCTTTATTATTTCCGGAGAGATAAAAGCCTCAGAGTCATACTTGTAAGAAGTCACCTTACCACAATGCAAGCACATATTGGAACAAAATTTGCAACCGTGACCGTTGCAATACTTGTCCATATGTGGTCGAAATTAACCAAATTTCTTTCCCTCTTGAGCAATTCGTAATAAAAGATGGATTCACTTGCACCAGTCGCAACGTGCTTTATGCAATTCTTTGCAAGAGATGTAATAAAATGTATGTGGGTGAGACAGGTCGTCGTCTTGTAGATCGGCTTAGAGAACACCTGTACAATATAAACAAACAGGCCCAGTGTCCTGTGTCTATAACATATTAGCAGTGTTGACCATGACGGCATTTTTGATATTGCAGTAACTGGCATTTTATAAGCAACCATTACCCATGATAGACTCCAAATCGAAAATAGACACATATAACAATTTGGTATGTTTGCACCATACGGAAGTTAATCAAATCCTCAATTTTAAGTGACAGCAAAATCGTTTTCTCGTTGTGGTTTTCACTGTTACTTTGGATACTTCAACTTCCTCCGTTTTCTTATATACTATGTCCTTGTGTATTTTTTTTCTTTTCTTTTCATTTATCACATAGACTATAATATGTTTTAATTTTAAGATATATGTAAGTAAATGTTTTTGTACTGATGAAGGCATGAGCTGAAACCTTTACCGTTATTTGTATTAGTTTATAATAAAGCTTTAATTTATTGTTTCCTTACACAAATAGTTTGTGTAATTTGTTTTTTTTTAAATTTAATAAAAGGCTTTATGCATTCCCATTCTGTATGATATATTTATTGAAACGTTAAGACACGTGAACAGCGGTTCTTGTTACCTGCCCACAACTATCAATAAACACACATGCCAACCATAAACTGTGATTTTCCGACCCTAGGATTAGTCTTGTTGGAAAAAATGGGGTATAAACTGGCGGAAAACGTGTAAACTTAAAAATAAAGGTGTTTTTATATAGAAAAGGATATACAAATAAAAAAGTATTTTTACTTAATTAACAATAACAAAATGTAAATTCATTGACCCTATGTTGAACTACATATATTTAAATTTTTTAAAAAGTCAATTGTCTGTTTTTGTTACTTCCCTTGAAATTTTTAGTTTGATGACGTCATAAATGTTATTTTTAGCTTTAATAAAAATTATTGATCAATAATTCAGTAATTTTTTCAAAAGATAACGATGAAATTTAAAGTTATCGATAATTTTGGGAAGTTTTGGGGTATCTGTCACCACGCGATTGGGCTCCAAGGAAAAAAAAATATTAAAATTCACTCTGATGAGGGCTGAGGCACCCAAAACGTGTTTTTTTCCATCTAGGTTATAGATAAAAATGAAAATCACTCATTCTCTTACATCCCGACTAGGTAAAGCAATGAAACTTTCGGGGGGGGGGTTTGCTAAATACATACAATGTTAGCAAGTGAAAACATATTTAAAATATGCCTTACTTAAGGCCTAGGGCCCAAATATATTTTTAATGCACCCACTCATTCATCACTAATTCTCCAACTTCTCGTGTAAGTAGGAGTATGAAAATTTGGGAAGTTGTCGATTACCCTCCCATAACGAATAGAAAGTTTAAAATTCCAAATTCTTGGGGACCGGGGACTCAAAACTAATTTCTTTTTATCTGTAAAAATTGAAAATCACTAATTGTCCTTTTTGCCGAGTATGTAGAACTTTAAAAAATAGAAGGTTCCTAAGTACACTTTCGTGATGGTACCAGATTTATAATTATCTAAAATATCATTTTCTATGGGCGCGATTCCCCTATGTAACTTTTCCATTACATATAAAAAATGCAGATTACTTATGCTCCCAATTCGAGTGGAGGTAGGAGTAAAAGGGTATAAGTGGTTGTTTTAAATAATTTTCTGATTTAATAATCAATAAAAAATTAATAATAGTTTGCTTTTTTTACGTAAAAACTTCTCCATTTAAGAAAAATGATATTTAAAGTATAACCTTTAAAATAACCTCTTACTCTTATATTTAAATTTTTAAAAATATTAATGGGCTGTTTTTGTTACTTCCCTTGAAATTTTTCCGTTCAATAACTTCATACATCTTATTTTTAGCTAAAAAAAAATTATCTATTAATTATTCAGTAATTTTTCAAAAATTAACGATCAAATTTAAATTAATCGATAACAGCACTAATAAATATAAATAATACATAAATAAACATATATATATATATTATTTATATAAAGTAAATATTTATAAAATGTTTATAAAAGTAAGTATATATATATATATACATATATACACATACATATATATATATATATATATATATGAACCATGTATCATTTTAGCGAACGTATCAAGCAGAATTTATGTCAAATTTACAAATATAGAAATATAGACCCCTATAGAAATAGTTAAGAACAAAGTTGGTAATATCTATTGTTTCCTAATTAATTTATTATTAAAATTAAATCGTTTTCAAAAGGCTTTATTTAAAAAAAAAAACTCTGAGGCACATTTTGCTAGGTATTACTTTTTTTAATGCCACTCTGACACACATTATGAACTTGTTAAAACCCGTCAATATATTATTTCCTCAGAAAGTCAGTCTTATACTTTTATCATGAAATCTTTTCTCTATAAATGTATTCTTTCTAACATGAAAAAAAAGTAATATTTACATCGCGGGAGACCTTTTTTCTACCTGTCAGAGACAGTCTTCTGGTACAGAAAAAATATAATCATTGTATTTCCTGCCAAGAGGTTGAATGCATGAAACCCCGCAGTTCTTTTAAAATAAACATTCTTTGAAAGCTTGGTCTAAACCAGTTATTTCTAGTGTCATTGCGTACAACATAAGTATCTTTATAAAGCTTACTTAGCCAGTTTTCAAATTACTTACCTTATCTACATAACCATCGATTATAATAATTCATGACGTCGATTGGTTTAATCTGTAGACACGATTTTAGCAACCGTGGTCTAGACTGAGAAGTGTAAATCTAATATATAAAGCTGGAAGTTTGTTTGTTTGTTACCAATACAAATCCCCACCGTTAGACCCAGGGTGGTGACATTTTGCAGGGGATCCAAATTTGACCTGGAATAGGTCATATGCTATGTTTTAACCCAAGGTGACCACCCCTAGGGTAAGGGGGCCATTTTTTTTGCTTTTTTCCTAATATGAGCTATATAAAAAATGAAAATCACGAATTCTCTTATTTCGCGTGTAGGTTAAAGCATAAAACTTTGGGTAGTTGTTAAGTATACTTCTACGATGGTAACAGGCGAAAACAATATTTGGATTATCACTACTGGGGTCCGTGGGCCCAAATGTAGTTTTTTTCTTATATTAAAAACTTACTTACCACTAATTATCCAACTCTCCCTGTAGGTAGGAGCATGAAACTTTGGTAAATTGTTGAGTAGCCTCTTTGAACGATTATTGGCCTAATTTGTTTTTAGAAATCACAAAAAGTGGGACCCGGGGGCCCAAAAACTGTTTTTTAAATACTGAAAATCCATTATTCTCCACTTTCCCAAGTAGGTAGAAGCATAAAACTTTGAGAATTTGTTGAGTACATTTCCGCAATTGTAACATGTTGAAAAAATATTTAAAGTATCACTCATTTGGGGCGGGGGCAAAAATGATTTTTTCCTTATATAAAAAGTGACTCAACATTAATTCTCCGATTTCACGTATAGGTAGAAGCATGAAACTTTGCAAAGTCGTTGATTAGCCTATTGTGCCAATTATTTGCGTAAAATAATTTTAAATATCACACTCATGGGGGCCGGGGGCCAAAAGGGGTTTTCCCCTTACAAGGACTATATAAAACATAAAAATCACTAATTATCCTATTTCCCGCCTAGGCAGAAGCATGAAACTTTGGGAAGTTGTTCAGTACACTTTCCTCGATGGTAACAGGCGAAAACAATTTTTGAAATTCGGACTTACTGGGGCTGGGGGTCCAAATGTATTTTTTCTTCTATGAAAACGGACTCATCACTTGTTCTCCGATTTCCGTGTGGGTAGTAACAGGAAACTTTACAAAGTTGTTAAATAGCCCATTGTGACAAAAATTAGCTGAAAATAATTTTAAAATTCCCACTCATGGGGTGCGGGGGCCATAAAACGTTTTTTTATATCTTACATGGGATACTTAAAATATTAAAATCACTAATTATCCTATTTCCCGCGTAGGCAGAAGCATGGAAATTTGAAAAATTATTCAGCAGCTTATTGTGACAGTTTTTTGTAGGAAATAATTTTAAATATCACACTCATGGGTGCAGGGGCCCAAAAACATTTTTTTCCATTACAAGAACAAAATAAAATATGAAAGTCACTAATTATCCTATTTTCTGTGTAGGCAGAAGGACGAAACTTTGGGTAGTTGTTCAGTACAGTTCCACGATGGTAACAAATGAATATAATATTTAAATTCTCACTTCCTGTGGGCTGGGGGCCAAAATGAAGATTTTTTTCCTTATGTTAGCTTTATAAAAACTGAAAATCAATAATTCTCCTTTTTCCCGTGTAGGTAAAAACATGAAAATTTTGGCAGCTATTCAGTACACGTCCATGATGGTAACAGTTGAAAATAATATTTAAATTCTCACTTACTGGGAGCCGGGAGGCCCACATGTTGTTTTTCTTATTTTAACAAATTTACTCAGCCCTAACCCTCTAACTTTCCGTGTAGGAAGAAGCATAAAACTTTGGTAAGTTGTTGAATAGCCTCTTGCATCGATTATTGGAGTTTTTTAAAACTTAGAATTAAATTTCATGGAGCCGGGGGCCCAAAAATTTAATTTCCCCTTTTACTGAGTATTGCTATTTTTCTTTTTTCCGTTTAGGTAGAAACATGAGAATTTGTGAAGTTGCTTAGTACAATCCCGAAATGATAACAGGCAAAGAATATCTTAACTATCACTCAGTGGGAGCCGGGGGTTCAATGTATCTTTTTTAAAATATAAAAACTGATTCATCACTAATTTTCTGATTCCCCGTTAGTTAGAAGCATGAAACTTTAAGGAAACTGTTGAGTACACAACCGCGCTGGTATCAAGCGAAAAAAATATTTAAATTGCCACTCAATGGGAGACGGGGACCCCAAATATATTTTTTTCTTAAATACAAAGTTAATCATCACAAATTCTTCAACATCCTGTGCAGAAAGACGCATGCATATTTTGGGTTGTAGCAGCCAAACTTATCACGCAATTTTCACCTTGTATTAGCTAAATTACAAATTTTAAAAAACTTTGGACACTCTGTAAATGCATTTTTTAAAACTAGGAAGATACAAATTTGAAGGCCTATGTTAAAATTCGTTTGGTCAATAAAATAATATTTTTAAATCTTTTGTGGCCCTTGGACTCTAATCTCTTTTTCGTTAACGTTTAAAACATTTTACCATTCGTTACCACTCTATTTTTTAAATCAAATTTGGACTAACAAATATATTCATCATGATCCAAATGGAAATAAACTGTTGTTTTGAACTATACAATTTGCACCCATAGGGCCCCAGACCCAAATTTTAGTTTTTTAAAATAAGTTTTAAATTTTAATAGTAAAAACACATTTTGGGGCTGGAGAGCGGTTTGCCATTTTTAACATTAGTTATATAAAAGGTAATTTAAAAATTGTCTATTGAGTTAATGGATACATTATTGAACAAATGTAATTTTAAAAATAATACAATTTCAAAATCGGGTTATGAACGTCTGTTCCAAGACGGTTTAGTTAATATATTTAGCATATCCATCATGAATTAGATTGATATCAAAGAGATATTGAATTAGTGTTTACCGATTCTTAGCGCCAACTGAAATCTTAAATTACCGCTGCAAAGCGCTGGTAATTATCTAGTATTTACTAAATCAATTAATGGCTATGTTGAGTTCATCACAAATTAAATCTTTAAGTTTTCATTTTATATTTATATATTTTTATATTTTATATTTATTTTTATAGGCCGTGTGTGTAAGATAAAAAAAAAAATTATATAAGTACTGCTACGAATATATTTTGTTTAATCATATACATGCATATGTAAACGGAGTGGTTATTGATTTCGGAAAAATACAATCTATGTTTTCTTTTCATTCACATAGAAAGTTCACGCTGTATGAGATGACTGTGTATACCTCTACACATATTAGCCTCCTAAAAATAAAAGTATTACCAATTTTTCATTTAAGGTTCGTTGGTTCTTGTCCAAAGTGAAAAAAAAGAAAGAAAAACAAGAAAAGCAACACAAAGGAACAAAAATTTTAAAAAAGAAAGAAAAAGAAAAACAGCACTGTGCAACTTTGAACTATTCGTGCAGTATTTTATTAAATTTTAAGACCAAATAGGAAATCATAACAAAATCAACAACACTTTTGTGAGCCTTGAAAATGTTATAAACAATTATTTACATTAAAGAAGTTATCAAAAGCAATAATCAATATTCAGAAATGAAAATAAAATTTTATAAAATATATATATATATTTTAGAACAAAAAGTACAATACTTAAAATTTCGTTGTGTATAAAATTTATTTCATGTTAAATCACGTCTTTTAAAATTTAAAAAAACGGTCCTAACATAAACTGTATTTAACATTTAACTAGGCTGAAATTTTTTTCAGTTATACCTGTCAGCAGCATAATAAATCTTCATAGGCAATTACAGCTCTTTACCACCAATCGCTCTAAAATAAACAGTATTCAAGATTTCACTTGTCACACATTTATTTTATTACACCCACTATCAGCATATACAGCCTCTATAATAATAATAAAATGACTGCAACATAACCCTAGTTTTTGGAAACAGTTCATATATTTAAAAACAAATATCACCTGAACCTTGGTATTCATAAACACGTTTATTTTTAGCCCTGACCTCCTTGGTGATAACTATTATTTTGACACTTATGTAGGCGATTTTCTCAAGCGTAGCCAAAGACGCCAGTGAATAATAAGCTAAGGGGGCCGTCCATAAAGTACGTCACACTGTTTTTGACTCCTTCCTTCATCTGTTACAAACTGTCACACGGCCCCTAATGAATACATAATTGAATTTTTTAACCATGGTCTCCATAGAATTGATAAATATTTACACAACCAATGATTTTCCAAGTTATGTACTCGAGGTTTTTTGTTTGTAAAATGTAACATTTTGTAACTTTTAAAGGTCTCACTCTGTTCGATTATAACATAACAAATCAAAACCATTAAAATGAAACTCTTACCTATTTTATTGATTTCCGAAAACTTGAAATGTTTTTAAAAAATCAAAATATATATATTCTAAGCATTTAACAAAAAATACATACAAAAATGTGTTGTTTTTTTCACTCATTTGTAGTCATTCATTTTTTAAAAAAATGATAAATTACTGTATGTACGGGACTTTCAGATACACTTTTTTTCCTTTAATGAAATACGATAATTTAACAGTTTTTTTTTTTTCATTCCATTTTACATCCCATACTTTTCTTTCTTTTTCTTTTCTTCGTTCCTATCATGTCTCATACTGAAAGTAGCATATGTTAAACTTGTAAACTTATTTAAGGATAACAGCTTAGATAAAAATATAGTTTATAAAACGTATTTCAGCATTCTCGATAACACTGAGTGATCTTACATATTACACTCATAATCTCAAAAATAAATAGGGTAATTTTTAAAAAAATTAATATTTTTAGTATCCATTTAAAAAATATTTAAAATTGTTGTTTAATATTTTTAAAAAAATTATTGAAAATAAAATGAAGTCCTCACAACGTAAATTAATATATATATATANAATTATTAATAAATAATTAATTATTCATAATTAATAATAGCTTCTTTATGGAAAATTTTCTACATTAAAAAAAAATATTTTTAAAGTGTGAACTTAAAAATAAGCATTTTTATAAGGAAAATGATATAACAAAAACCCATTCTTTTGACTTAACAAAATAAAAAAATTATAATTCCTTGAACTTAGAGATTTTTCTGAAAATTCCTGAATAGAACTAGTAATATAAATAAAAATTATTACGTTTCGTATTCGTCATTTAACATATTATATTTAAGCTTATTGCGAATATTGAATTCCCAAGCCATCCTAAGTTATTAAGTGGGCGTCGATGCAGTAGAGCAGTGGTGTCCATAGTCGTGCCCGGCAAAGCAATTTCAACTGGCCCGCGGTCTCATCTAAAAATAATTAATTAACTGGATTTTTATTTCTTAACAACATTAAAAATGAGAAAGGTCGAAATTTTGGGCTGTTTTTGAGTACATAAGAGGATGTTAAAAATCCATAATATTGTTATGTTTACTAATTACTAGACTTCCAGTCTTAAAGATCGACAAATGGAACAAGTGTATTTAGTTCTGTTTGTTCTGCTGTCTCTAACATAAAATTACCAAGAAAACAATATCTGTATTTATTACTGATGACTGCCATGCCTGTTCAGCACAGTTGACTAGCAATACGTGTCTGTAACAAAGTCAGTGAAGGTACAGACAAAGACTTTAAACTTGACTGTAGAATTTAAAACAAAATCTTTGTGTCAAGCACCTTTAATGTAATCGTGTCCTGATGCAGTGGTAAAGGCTATGAAATATGTTGACTCTTAAACCCTGTTTGACCACCAGTTTTAGCAGTATCTTCTTGACATCAGGGAGAATACAAAGATGTTGTGTATCACAATCGTAAAAGATTGGCTAAGTCGGAGTATAGCACTTCAGCGTTTCTACGCATTTAAAAAAGAAATAGAGAAATACATGGAAACAACAACGAATTCGAGCACTACCTAATACTGCTTGTGTTCCATATTTTGTATTTTTAGTTGATGTGAAAAGACATCTCAACCTTCTAACACAAGCCTTCAAGAGCAAAATGTAGTGGTAAGCAAAATATATTCACATGATTGGCTTTGGGAACATTCTGCAACCTCTTGACTGTTTCAAATACAGACTAATAGCACACATTGTCCCTCACTACAGGAAATCAAGACCAAATCCATATGTTTATTACAGATGTCACATCCCAGGTTGTTGAATTTCAAAGACACTTTCATTACTTTGCAACTATTGAAAAGAAAAACATGTTTATTTGTATCTTAACCTTTCTCTATAGATTCCGATAAATAATTCTGCAGACAATTTTTAGCTTGAACTCATTGAGCTGGTGAATGTCGCATCAGATATCAACAATTTTCTGTCACTAAATTTTACAGTCAGCTGAATGGATTAAGCGAGATTCAAAAGAAATTCCAACATTATTTAATAAAATGCTCAGCTTGTATGGCTCGATATACTTGTGTAAGCAGGCATTTTCTGTTTTGAATTTTAACAAGAACCGTGTGAGGACGATAATAAGTGACTCTCACATACATAAAAACATTCGTATCAAATTGAGCCTGACCTCACCTATTTACTGTATTCAAGTAAGCTCAGTTCCACCCATCATGTTAACATTTTACAATAAAAAAATCGTATACCTGTCATTTTTTTATATTGTTCTAATCCGGCGCGCTAATATTAGACATATAGGAATATGGCCCACCATGCAAAAAAGTTTTGACGCCCCTGCACTAGAGGAAACTTTTTTTTAAGTTAAGGGGAATAATCGCGGTTTTATCTTTTAATAAAAATTTACAACATTATTTCCCTTTTTCCAGTATTTATTTATTTAACTCTTAGATATACTGACGCTCCTTCTATGAAGATAATAATTGCGTCCACATACCATAACAGATGATCTGTTGGCAAGTGATGCAGCGTTCACAAGCCACGGCTATGAGGAATACACGCATTACCCAGCCGCCTAATTATTTGCGGGTTTCTTTTCGGCCGTGAATTTTATACAGTTGTCTTTTCTTGTACGGAAAATTTTTAGCTTAGTTAAGTGTACATTTCAATTAAGCCTTTTTTTAATATGATTTTTATAGTATGTAGATATTTAGGATGCTTCTCTCACAAAATCGTATTTGAGTATCATGGCCTAATTTAAATATCGAATAGTACAATGTACTGTTGTTTTCTTGTTAAAACTTATTCGTATTTGTATGCTTAGAACATTTTATTGACCATGAATCGTTTTATTTAGCGTTTTCCTCAATTTTTTGGTTCCCATTATGATTTTTGATGAGTTTCGATTTATAACAAAACAAGTATAACATAATTTAACGCCAACACCCCCAACCCCATCCTTCCACCATTACATTTGTAGGGCTGTGATACAAAGAAAAATTACAATTCCTTTTTAAATCCAAATTTTAACAATATTTTTCCCATAAGAAATTGCATGTATGTGTTTTTTTTATTTTTATTTTTTTTATTTTGTTTTTTTTAAAGATAGCTTTTCAAGATCAAATTTCAATTACCTGCAAAACGTTGATTTGGCTTAGAAAAACTTCACAATAAGTTCAGGCGATATTTAGAAGTAGCTTGTCTACAAATCCACTTAGTGCATTAGATAACAAATAAAGTTCTTCTTTCATTGTGTTTACTCTTCGAAACATCCGATATTGAAATATATTCAATGTCTCTTTGAGTAAAAGAGTCAGCAAACAAAATTCCACTTAACACACTTTTTTTGCAAATTGAATACATATTATGAGAGCATTTCATCCCTTCACTGCATGTCCCTTATTTATTTATGCATA
Source organism: Radix auricularia (assembly GCA_002072015.1). Lineage (NCBI taxonomy): Eukaryota > Metazoa > Mollusca > Gastropoda > Lymnaeidae > Radix > Radix auricularia. The sequence goes on from MUZC01001352.1 coordinate 649,247, forward strand.
CATATGTAATATATATATATATATATANATATATACGCACACTTTTGCGCCACGGAGCTCGGTTTTCTGCCTTACACTTAGTCACTTGTGCGTATTCTAACTGGTTTCAATTGATTTAGGCAGATATCTTTAAATCGTAGACGTAGGCATCAAGTCTTCATCTTTCCCGAGGCCAATTTTCAATAGTCGAGGCAACTAGGGATGCGACAATGGCTCATTCTTTTGTACTAGCTATCTTTGACGTCTTTCGCTAAGGAATGATGACATGCTGTGGATGCTGGCACGCATCAGGACCTCACTATTTGCATTTGTTTTTGCAATTTAATGCAGTGATGCAATTTCAACGATTAAATATCAAAAGTAACAGCTTATACAAATATATATGGGATCAGCGTTTTTATTTTTTGTCTTTCAACTTAATGAACCAATACATGAATATTTGGAAACAATAATTTAAGATTGGTTACAATCATTGCTTTTCAAACACGTGCAAACCAATTTAATTCTCCATAAGTATCTGATTTTATTATTTGCAGATGCTGCTTCTATATAGAACATTATTTAGTCCTACGCTTATTATTAGTTTATATCTAGCCTTGGATTTTTATTAGATCTTAAAATTTTGATTGTGTTGTTTATGCTTTTTTCCTCAGACAACCCATGCCCTCTTTGATTCAAGTATTTAAGTTGTTACTTGTGGCGAGAAAGATGTGAATATTGTTTGAAAAGTCGTCTAGGGGTATAATATTTAATTTATTCTCTCTCTGCCTACACGTGCATACTTTAGTGATCTCTCACAAAACGATGATCAACAAACAAGATGGTGAAAATGTAATACTAATATATTGTACAATAATTACAATGAGCGGAAACTGGTTCCGTTATGGCCTATATACATCACTAGAATGGTTATATGGTTAATACTTAAACTTTTAGGATGTACTGCCCCGCTCCGTGAACGGTTGGTTCTGCAGTTCTGTCCTATGGGCTGCTTCACCTATGGTTCTATGTGACTTCGGTCATCACGGAAGTGTGAATAACCGGCTTCTACACAGGTGATGTGTAGGCATCAACCAGTGCGGTTGGCTTCTTGTTGGCTGCTTCATCTATGGTTCCAGATGACTTCGGTGATCACGGAAGTGTGAATAACCGGCTTCTACACATATAATGTGTAGGCAACAACCAGTGCGGTTGGCTTCAGCGTTACGTTTAGTGTAAGACTGGAAATGATGAGTTGTCCTCCTCTGGTCCGGTCGATCGGTGCAGGGGTAAGGTAGGGGTTGGATACTAGTCGCGTGGATAGCGGTGGTGTCCAGCTCCTGGTCCAAAAATGTGGGTTGGGGGTCGTATGCAAGTCGCGTGGATAACCGTGAGTCCAGCTCCCGATCCAGGTATGTCGACACTTCGTTAGGGCGGTTGCTGTCTGGAGTTCGGGTAATCTCGCAGTACCGGCGGGTGCCTAGAAACCAGACTGAGATAGAAAGAATATACCTAAGGGTAGTTTATATTCTCGTCCGTCTTGATTCACCCTTTAGGCAGCCGAACCTTCAGAACCAGGGGAAAAAATTTGATTAAAATACATTCTCATAAATACAATGTTATTAAATACATACATATATATATATATAACATGAAATGGAAATAATATTTCGTTAACATTGTGTAGGTGGATGGCGGAATAAATACAATGATAATATTGGCTACACCAATATAATTCAATCCATCTGCCTGATGGTTATTTAATACATTTTATAACATAAGACTAAAATGATAATTCATTACAATCTTGTGAGTGGATGGTGGAATAAACACAATGATATTGGTTTCACCAATATAATTGGATCCATCTGCCTGATGGCTATTTAATACTTAATATTTATTTATAACCTAAGCCTGAAATGTTAATTCATACCATATACAATTCGATCCATCTATCTGTTGGTTCGCGTGTTATTATATTTAGATATGAAAGGAGATAAACAATGTCGTACGCGGCCGCGCATGGCGTAACGGGTCGAACATGTCTCTACAATTTCAAAATAACATTACACGAAGATTAATATTTAAATATTGGCGTGAAATAAGCTCACAAATACCAGGGAATTAAGTTAGAGTTTCAACTTACATAGATTCTGGCTAACGGGTAATGGTGCCGGCTTTATCACGTCAAGGATGGCTATAGATTCAGTTCAATGGCTTGAACACTCACTCAGTCGATATAGCTCACTGTGATCACTTGGGCGGAAAAGGAAAGAATCTTGCTGATGCATCAATTTTATACATGTGTGGATAGCCTCGCTTTCGGACAACCTTGTAGTTCACTGCATATTAATTGGTGAGCTTTGATCCGTCAAGTGTCAAATTTCGCCACATTACTAAATATAGTTATATATGTTGAATTACTTTATCTTTGCTGAGGATGCGGTTGTCCTTTAATTCTGTCAGAATGTAGCTTATGACCAAAGATAACCATCCCCCTTTTTCCCCCTTTAATACGTACGTCTCGTTTTTTTCAAGATCTTGATTGAGGCCAATATACAACCTGGTCAAAAAAGGAGGTTTAAAAATTAAGCTAAGACGTCTTCTTCTTGGAATTTTTTCGTGCGTGTTAAAAGTTGTAATCTGGATTTGTTTGAGACAAGTTGTATCTAAATGATATATGTTTCTAACGTGTGCTTTTTTGTTCCTCTTAATGTAGGATCCTATTGACATTACCTTTAACATAATCATCAGGGCACAGACTGGTTGAAGAAACATATTTATTGCTTTAAACGTTTATCATACTGATAATCTAGGTGTTTCTGAGTATTCACTTGTCCTGAATCTAGCTGCTTTCAAGTCTCTCTGACAGACATCCTTTAAAAGAAACGTGTTTTCCAAAACCAGTTCTCCATAAAAGAGGTTCTTTGGGATGCGACCCGGGCTTATACTTTTCACATGCCCTAGCTATCCTACGCGTCTTTCATTAAGGATTATAAAACTATGGAACCATCAGAGATTTCATTGCTGCCTGTATATCTGCGATCAAAATTACACTCTTGGTGTGACTTGGCTGGGTGGATATTGGTATTCATGGTTAGATTCAGAGTTTTTTTCTGAATTGATGTATATGGTTCAGCACATCGGCGTTGACATTGTCCAAATATGTTAAAGGTAAAACTGTTTATATTCCATAGGCCAGAGATACGTAGGAAGCTTGGCTTTTCGTCCATACAGTATTTCAAATGGAGTGCACAGGGTTGAGGCCTGTGCAGGTGTGGTATGCTCTGGTATATTGTTCATTGTTGGTGTCTTTTTGCTGATATTTGGTCTTAGAACAAAACAATTATACAGGCTTTGATATATTTTTGAATACCATTGGTCATTCTATTCTAATAATAATATTCAGAGATTGTATCTGTCTTATCTCTGCCAATAAGGCCACCAAAATATGGGTAGACATGAAAATTTGGCAGGCGACTTTTATTTAACACTTCCTTTTCACCGTGGTAAATAATTTATTCTTTCTTTTACATCACATTTTATGACTTTGTAATTCGTCTAAATCGTGACTTGGCATTTCATCGTTTCTCTGAATGTTAATCATAGATTCCCTGAGGGTACATAACTTTCTTTGTAGGTTAGAATTGTAAAAACTGATCACACAGTTGGTCTTCCGTGGTGTACAAAATTTGTACCCTGGTCGTTTTGGAGTTTATTTGATAGTGACCAAAGAATTTGTTTTTAAAAGTTGCGAAATCGTACTTGTCAACTCTATAAAGATTTGCCTAATCTAATAAAGTTGCCATTATTTGCAACTTTGTGCCAGTCATTTATATTTACACTTTAGAAAAGATATATGCCTGTTTTAACACAACAAATAATAGGGTTCGACGAGGACAGATGTTCTTTTGAATGCATATCAAACGGATTACAGTAATGTCTTAAGAGTAATCTGAAGCTAAAATGATTTAAAATATTAATAATATTTTGCACTTCAAGAACAAATTTTTCTTTGGAATGTGATAAGGCGCTGCAAAGTCAAACTGAGCGACATATAGAGGTTAAGAAATACGACAAACAACATTGGGGAAGTCAAACAAAGTTTCCCACACTTTTAGTCGTCCTATTCTTGCAATCATTTGGGATATTAGAGTATATTCACAAAATAATGAAAGTAAACGTGCCATGATTTGTTAATTTTCAAAAACATCATAAATAAATGCCTAAACCATTGTTGCCTGTAACATTTCAAATACATGAGAGGGGAGAAAAAGAAACAAACAAACACAAATATTTATAATTAATTCAATAATTTAAAATAATATTTATTGCAATACTCAAAATAATTAAACATAATGATTTGATTGATAAGATATGTACAAAAAATAAATGTTTGCAAGCGTATGCTGAAGGAAAGATTATTCCCAGGTACATTCTGGTCGGGAATTTAATCTGGCGTGTTACACCGGTCAAAATTATGTTACACTAATGTAAGAGGCAATAAAGTACATAAAAGTATTTGATTTATTTATACTTTATAGTCTGATTAACTGTCATCTAATACTAAATATTGTATTTGTCATACAAAATTTAAAAGTAACTGACGAAAAATATTCTGATTGTGCATGTTGCCTTTGCGCCATTTGAGCTAATGGTAAAAGAATGGTTTGGTTCGTCTACCTGCCATACTTGTTTAGACTTGAAAATACGTGGTATATGTACTGATTATCAAATAGTTCTCAATAATATCATAACTGTTTAAAACCAAGATGTGTCTGTAGGTAACTGCGCATATTATGATAAAATGCAAAATAATCTGGGACCAAAATTTGGAAAATTGCTAAATTCTGACCTGTGTAAATCTGTTTCTTTTCATGTAGTTATTAAGACATTTGAAAGATCTAGTTTTTAAGCCAAACTTAAAATAGTAATAAAACTTTTCTTATTAAACCCACATTAATTCATTGACATGGCCATATCATAGGCTCATACCACTCATAAAGATTCCATGGATCGGTTAATTTCCGCGGCATTCATTTGAGGTTTTATTGTCAAAGCTTTTGCTTTTTTCTACTCCTTACTCCATTTCTGACACACTAGGGACCATGGGGAATATATTTTTTAAGAACATAAATATGCCATGAAATAGAAATGGGAAATCAGATAAACTTACAAAAAATTTCGGATTTTTACTGTTCCAATGAGGCTTGTTATTTTTTAAAAACATAATCAACTGTATATAGTTACAGCTGAATAAATTAAAGGCAATACGAGTAAATATTTTATTAAAGGTTTCTTAATTATTAATAATAAGAGCTAAAATTAATACTTGAATTGGTAGATACCGCAAGAGACATTCACAAGAAATGCTGTAAATTATTAATTATGTTTTAGTTTACTTCCTGTATAAAAAAGGACAGTTCTAAATCTAATATATAAAGCTGAAAGTTTGTTTGTTTGTTTGTCTGTTTGTTTGTTACCAATACAAATCCACACCGTTGGACCAAGGGTGGTGAAATTTTGCAGGGGACCTCAATTTGACATGGAATAGGTCATAGGCTATGTTTTAACCCAAGTTGACCACCCCTAGGGTAAAGAGGCCCATTTTTTGCTTTTTTCCTTATATGAGTTATATAAAAAAGGAAAATCACGTCAAGAATATTTGTGTCAAAATAGTGCGCACTGTGCAAGAGTTTACTATTAACATTCCCTAAGCGGGAAAACCCCATTAGTTTTAGACTATAATATTTCCATGACATATCCCCAATCTTTACTTTACATTTAACTCACGGAATTAAATCTATACCCTGAAATTTATTGCAACTTCAAAAAATACATTTACATCAAGGCATAATCATAGTCAATAACATAAACACATCATCAGCACCACACCTTTGGACCCAAGGTGGTGAAATTTTGCAGGGGACCCTAATTTGACCTGGAATAGGTCATAGGCTATGTTTTAACCAAAGGTGACCACCCCTAGGGTAAGGGGGCCCATTTTTTGCTTTTTTCTTTATATGAGCTATATAAAAAATGAAAATCACGAATTCTCTTATTTCGCGTTAGGTTAAAGCATAAAACTTTGGGTAGTTGTTAAGTATACTTCTACGATGGTAACAGGCGAAAACAATATTTGAATTATCACTTACTGGGGTCCGGGGGCCCAAATGTAGTTTTTTTCTTATATTAAAAACTGACTCATTTCTAATTATCCAACTCTCAGTGTAGGTAGAAGCATGCCACTTTGTAAATTGTTGAGTAGCCTCTTTGAACGATTATTGGCGTAAATATTTTTTAGAAATCACAAAAAGTTTGGCCCGGGGGCCCAAAAACTATTTTTTTTAAATACTGAAAATCGATGCTTATCCACTTTCCCGAGTAGGTAGAAGCATATAACTTTGGGAATTTGTTGAGTACACTTCCGCAATTGTAACATGATGAAAAAAATATTTAAAGTATTACTCATTGGGCCCGGGGGCCCAAATGTATTTTTCCTTATATAAAAACTGACTCATCACTAATTCTCCAATTTCACGTATAGGTAGAAGTATGAAACTTTGCAAAGTTGTTGAATAGCCTATTGTGACAATTATTGGCGGAAAATAATTTTAAATATCACACTCATGGGGGCCAGGGGCCCAAAAGCGTTTTTCCCTTACAAGGACTATATAAAACATGAAAATCACTAATTATCCTATTTCAAGCCTAGGCAGAAGCATGACACTTTGGGAAGTTGTTCAGTACACTTTCCCGGTGGTAACAGGCGAAAACAATATTGAAATTCTGACTTATTGGGGCTGGGGGCTCAAATGTATTTTTTCTTCTATGAAAATTGACTCATCACTTATTCTCCGATATCCCGTGTGGGTAGAAACGTGAAACTTTACAAAGTTGTTGACTAGCCCATTGTGACAATAATTAGCGGAAAATAATTTTAAAATTCACACTCATTGGTGCCGGGGGCCTTAAAGCATTTTTTTTTCCATTACAAAGACTTAATAAAATATGAAAATCACTAATTATCCTATTTCCCGCGCATGCAGAAGGATGAAACTTTGGGTAGTTGTTTAGTACAGTTCCACGATGGTAACAAATTAATATAATATTTAAATTCTCACATTCCCAAATGAATTATTTTCCTTATGTTAGCTTTATAAAACTGAAAATCACTAATTCTCCTTTATCCCGTGTAGGACAAAACATGAAAATTTTGGTAGCTATTCAGTACACGTCCATGATGGTAACAGTTAAAAATAATATTTAAATTCTCACTTACGGGGGGCCGGGGTGGCCCGCATGTTGTTTTTCTTATTTTAACAAATTTACTCATCCCTAATCCTCTAACTTTCCGTGTAGGAAGAAGCATAAAACTTTAGTAAGTTGTTGAATAGCCTCTTGCAACGATTATTTGATTTTAAAAAAAATTAGAATTAAATTTGATGGAGCCGTGGGCCCAAAAATTTAATTTCTCCTTTTACTGAATATTGCAATTTTTCCTTTTTCCGTTTAGGTAGAAACATGAGAATTTGGGAAGTTGTTTAGTACGCTCCGGAAAATAGTAACAGACAAAGAATATCTTAAGTTTCACTCAGTGGGAGCCCGGGGGCCACAATGTATTTTTTTAAAATATAAAAACTGATTGATTCATCACTAATTTTCCGATTCCTTATGTAGTTAGAAGCATGAAACTTTGGTAACAAGCGAAAGAAATATTTAAATTGCCACTCAATGGGAGACGGGGACCCAAATGTATTTTTTTCTTAAATACAAAGTTAAGCATCACAAATTCTTCAACATCCTGTGCAGGTAGAAGCATGCATATTTGGGATGGTAGCAGGCAAACTTATCACTCAATTGCAGATTTTTAACCTTATATTAGCTAAATTACAAAGAAACAAAAACTTTGGATACTCTTTAAATGCATTTTTAAAAAACTCGGAAGATACAAATTTGAAGACCTATGTTAAAATTCGTTTGGTCAATAAAATAATATTTGTTCAATCTTTTGTGACCCTTGGCCACTAATCTCTTTTTCGTTAAAGTTTAAAACATTTTACCATTCGTTACCACTCTATTTTTGAAATCAAATTTGGACTAACAAATATATTCATCATGATCCAAATGGAAATAAGCTGTTGTTTTGAACTATACAATTTGCACCCATAGGGCCACGGACCCAAATTTTAAATTTTTAAATAAGTTTTAATTTTTAATAGTAAAAACACATTTTAGGGCTGAAGACCGGTTTGTTATTTTTAACATTAGTTATATAAAAGGTAATTTAAAAATTGTCTATTGAGTTAATGGATAAATTATTGAACAAATGTGATTTTAAATATAACAAAATTTCCAATGGGGTTATGAACTTTTAACGTCCGTTCCAAGACGGTTTAGTTAATATATTTAGCATATCCATCATGATTTAGATTGAAATCAAAGGGATATTGAATTAGTGTTTACCGGTTCTAAGCGCTAACTGAAATCTTAAAATACCGCTGCAAAGCGCGGGTAATTAGCTAGTTATTTATAAATTTACGTCCCTGCTACATAATAACTTTAAAATTTAAACCATACATATCCACTGCCCTGCGTATTAAAATTACAAAATGAGGGGTAGGACTGCAATCAAGCTTGTAGACATTACAAGTTCTTAAACTTAAATTATACAAATATTTATATTTAAGTCGTAACATTTCCAATTTACTCTAAAATTGACATTTTCGACTAAATAAAATTGTGTTAGTCTTCTAACTTCGATATTTATATGACAATTGACATTAGCTCAATTATGTATCCGACGGGTACAGTTAAAATTGAAATAACTGAGAACAGTTAACCTTGAAATAGAAAGTAGAATAAAAAATAAGTAAATAAATTACAGAATACTTGCAGACGTCTGTTGCATATATACCACTTGAACATTATTTGATTAATTTGTCGAGATTTAAGGTAATTCAACTCAGAAAGTCGTTTAAGTAAGTACTTATGTCTTAAGTAAAATGAATCAAAGTTTTATAAGAGTCCATAGTCTATAGACTACTGAGTTAAAATGTGTGCATGTTGACATTTTCATTCTAAAATTCAATCATTTTCATCATTAAGTATAAGTAAGTCTATAAAAGTTAAGGAATGTCAAGCGAATTATAATGGATTGTTTGCAATACTGTCAATACAAATGATTTTAATTGTAAAATTCAAGTAAAGGCAATTTGACACATTGCAATTGCGTTGCAATATATACTAGCAGTTATTTTCCAATTAAATGGTTTGAAAATGCAATAACTGCATAGCATAATAAGTAAGTTTAAAACAACTGGATTGTAATTAACTTCTTATAAAATAAAGTAATACCCATAGTTCAGAGATATGTTTTAATTACTTTCAGAATCAGATGTCACTCACACAGAGATAGTTTGTTATGTTGTCCTTTATAATTTGAGATTATTTTTTTAAATATCATGTAAAAAATTCCATTTGTGTAATTTCATATTTAAATTGACTTGACTTATCTATACAAACGCTCCTTCTAAATAGAAGATTATTGTGCCCACAGAAATTTCCGGTCAATTGGCAAGAGGTGCAGATTTCACAGACCACGGCTATAAGAGTTCCACACATTACTAAGCTGCGTTGATTCCCCTAACTAGTTTAGGTACCAATTGGGAGTTGTATGGACTCAAGGACGCTCTAGACACCGGGATCAAATCTGTGCCATTCACATTGATTTGAACCCATGACCATCATTACGCCAGCCAAGTGCGCATGCCACTCGACCACCGTGATATTAAAATCTATAGTTAAATATATGTAACCTCTATTTCCCCTCTAAAAACTCCAATCGTTATTTGGTTTTTAATGAAAGATATTTCATTTAACAAAATGACATTATAATAAAAGCAAAATAAAAATTTACCCATAAAGATCTCTGTTACGGTTGGATGTTATGGTGTGTTAATGGCTTAAATGTGGTACATAAGTGTAGTGTGCGCACCAGGCTATTGTGCGTCTTTCAAACAAAGACAAACAAGGAGTGAAAGGATATAGAATATAGAGAGAAAAAATGGCGATTTGATTTTATCAACATGAAGCTTTGTATTTTTGACGGTTTGATAGTAAAAGAGCATTAATATTGTTGTATACAGGAATAGAAGGACTTCTAATATACAGATTAAACATATAGATTTATTTCAATAGTATTTTTGACTTCTTTGACTTTGGCCTGCCTTTAAAAGGACTGTGGTCTCATTTTAAACTTATGAACTTAATCAGTTATAATATATCTGTGGCTAAGGGCGGACCTCGATTCCCCCTAGACAACGAATTCGCCACAATCTCTCAAACTTTTTCACAGTTATTTTGCTCTGTAGCTTGTATAAGATATTCTCAGCATTGTTTTATATAATAATAAATGAGCTAATTTTCTGTTATTACTGTTAAAAAATCTTGATCGAAGTCTAAATTGAAAAGCTTAGATATTGTAATTTGATGATGTGTGCGTGTTCGTCGAGTACACGAGGACAACTCTAGTCATCCGAGGGTTGCTGGGACTGGTTTTTCATATGTGTGCGCAGATGGCTGATAAGACCGATTCTCGCACGGAAGGTTCGGAAAAGAAAGGACATGGGACGAGTGGGTTGTCCCCTGGAGGGTTGACAGCGTGGGCCTTTCGGGCTTGCCTCTTCTTTTCTGCGGCGTTGATCCTGTTTGCCTCGCTTGTCCTGGCACCTTCGTGGATGGATTGGTGCCAGGTGGACTGGTCCACTGCAGCTTCGTCCCATGTGTCTGGGTTCATGGCAAACGCTTTCAGAGAGGCTTTCAATGTGTGTTTGAAACGTTTCTTTTGTCCACCATAGGACCACTGGCCATGCTGGAGCTCGCCATTGAAGAGTTTCTTTGGTAGTGTCTCATTTAGCATTCGGGCTAGGTACCCTGCCCAGCGAAACTGTGACTGCATCAGAAGGGTGAAAATGCTTGGGAGGCCAGTTTCAGTTAGTTCACTGTGTCTGGAATTTTGTCCTGCCACTTTATGCCAAGGATCTTTAAGAAGCTTGTTGTGTGAAAGTGGTTCACACAAAGTGGCGTTGATACATGGTCAATGTTTTGCATGCATAAAGCAGTGTAGGGAGCACCTCTTCTTGATATACATTCATTTTTGTCTGAATAATAATTTAGCTTCTGTTCCAGATATTCTAGTACAACCTGCGAAAAGTGGAGCTCGCCCTGGCAAATTATAACATTCATTTCGTTATCGATGGTGACTTTTTGAGACAGTGTGCTGCCTAGATATGTGAAGCGTTTCACTGCATTGAGTTTCTGGTTGTTGACAGTGATGTTAGGCTCAACATAAGGCTTTCCAGGCGCGGGTTAATAAAGGACGTTAGTCCTTTTTGGGTTAATTGTCAACGACAATTAGTGCAGGTGCTTGAGAACAAGTTAACACTGCGTTTCATGTCATCCTCTAAGGCAGCATTGAGGGAACAATCGTCTGCAAATAGCAGGTCCCTGATTGTGATGATAATGTAGTATGATGTAGTAAATAAAATATCAGCAAGCAAATTATCATTTTCTTTTAGCATAAATAATGTACAAATTCGCTATTTTTTATAAATGCATTTTTTATATTATTGTTGAATGCCATAAATTATAAATTACCGCACTTTTTCTTTTTAGAGAATTAAATGTTATTAATGAGATTTTATTAGTAACTTGCTGAGTATTGCTAAAGGCCAATAAATTTACTTATGTTGGAAATTTGTCAACCTCTTAATCTACATACTCAATGGCTATAATAATACAAGTATTGTTTAATGGCTCACATTATACAAACGGAGAACATGTATCGTTTTATTAAAATTACGTTTTTAAAATATTTATTTTTATTTTTTTATTTTTTTTAAGTTTTGATAACATCTTAAATGTAGATCTAATGCGATGGTGGATTGAGGGGAAGGGGCTATAACCATGGTTGCCGATGATTTAGGGGCCCCAAAACGTGTTATATTGTAAAATAAAAATGAGCAAATGTTTGCACACATTCTTGAAAACATTGTAAATCAAATAAATTAAAACATCTTATATATAAATGTGATCGGTAATAAATTTAAATAATATAAGTAACTTGATTTGATCGTTTCAATACCAAAATACTGTTTATATTTTTACAATTTAAAGTTTTACACACAATTTTCATGTACCGGCCAAAACAGTTATTTCTTTACGTTTTATTTCATGATTAATAATTTTGGCCGGGAAGGCCGTTCCCATAGTACAGACAAAGCATGAGCAAAGAACTAATGGACTACCTAGTTGCAGTCTTATATTAGCTGCTAGCAATCATTTTATTAAAAGGGACGCTGGCTGGATAGGCAATCCGTTTGTTTCCAGCCAGAGGCCCACTGCAGTCTTAATCCGCCCCTGATCTAATGATGTTGTTTTTTTTATTTGCAAATACTTTTGTTAGCTGTATCTAATTTTTATATTGCAAATTTTATTCTAGAGGCAGAGGCTGAAGAAGAATCTGGTGATTGGGTATGCAGAGCTTTAGTAAAATTTCCTGATGATGAGACTCCTAGAAATTTAAACATTACAGTAGGAAGAAACAATACATCAGAAACTGTAAACGCTGTAAGTAGGAGAAAAAGAAATAAAAGAAATTGTCTTTTAATGTACAAGAGGAACCCACAACTTGATCACATATAGTGAAAAATTTGAAAAGCAATTTTTGATCCCTTTTACAGGAAAAAATGTTCCATGCTAAATACACCAATTCATCTACTCTTTGATAAAAACTAGTCATCTAACAAAATATAAAGTTAAAGACGGTTCACCACAAAATGGCCCTGTCAGAATGGCCATGGACAAATACATGGACTAAACTAATAGTAAAAATTTCAATAAAATATTATATTCATATTTTTTCTCATCGATTCAGTGTTAGTTTTAGCTCAACAGAAACAATAATAATGACATCACAAGAATGAATTTTATAGCCTTGACTCGATAGGGCAACCAATTGTAGTTGTTGGTTGACAAGAAATCATAAAATAACATCACACGAAATAATGTTAAAATTTCACCACTTTATTTCGGTGTGAAAAAGTTGACAAAAGCTTAAAATGCTAAAAAAAATAATAAAATGTTATTATTATTTTTTTTTTAAAAATGTAAACATTTTGTCTGGTGCTGTTTTGTTGGTGTTGTTTGGCCCAGGGCCCTTTGGACAGGTTACTGTTAAAGTTAAAGACAATGATCCATCATGCTTCTTGACCAAAAATGAATTTAATAATTTTTTTCTTCCTGTTTGTACTTAAATACCAAAATAATATTAAATTTTTAAAAAATATTGGTGTTATAAATATTTTAAAAAGGGATAAAAATCTGTAATTTTAAAGATTTTGTTAATAATAAAACTAAATTTCCCATCAATAAATTTATGTGAAAATTGTTCATACATTGGTAGGTTAAAACTCAACTTCTAAATAACCATACAAGGTTAGTTCCAAGTGACTATGAAATGGTTGGATCTTTGGATGGAAGATCTGCTCCTATGGCAGATGAAAAATTAATAATGGAGTATATGAACTACATCAATAATGGCATCATCTTTTTTCAGCGAAAGGTAAGAACTTTAGTTATTTCAAAATGTTTATTTGGAATTAGAACTCATTTATTATGTTGATTAATTTTTAATGTTAGTGAGGCAACTGCTACTAATCATAATAATATAAAATCACATCCACAATTACCAAAACTAAACAGAAATCATATGTAAATAAAATTTAGATAATTAAAATATATGTGTTTTCTCTCAAAGTTATAATATTTTCTATTGCTAAATAAATAGTATCAATTTTTTTTATTCGTTTCATCATTGTAGCGCTTTGATTTTAACTACAATGCTACACCAATAATTCAGATTGCACAAAAATTAAACAGAATTTTCAGACAAATTTATAACCACCAAAACCCTTCACCTTTACTATAAGGTTTCCATGCACTCCAATTCATTCCCATCCAATGAAGCCAACTGAAAGAATAGAAAAGAGACAGCAACAAATGATTGCTGGTCGAGATACTTAGTTTCTGTTTAATTTAATTTCTGTTTAATTAAATTTGTTACCACTTTATGTTCCTTATAAGGTGTATAGTATAAAAAGCAACAAAAAAACAACATTTCTCTCTTGTGCAATATTTTTATAAAATTTGTTGCACAGTAATTCTCTACTTCTGGAAGATATTGCTCAGATATAAATGTGGCTGAGCAGCTGTGCAAGTTACAGTGAACACTGCTGCCAATTAAAAACTTTCTGAAATTTAAATATTAAAAAATTGTAATAATATTCAAGTGTGTCTTTTCTCATTATAATCAAAACTACTTTTAGTGTGTCATTTATGGATGTAATAAAACATTTGTTTAGAAAAATAATACATATCAATCTCGAAATACTAATAATTCAAGATACAAAAAAAAGTCCAGATACAAAAGGCCACTTGAAGAATTTTTTGTTCCACGATATGAAAAAAAAATCCTAGATACCAAAAACACGTAACATTCTGTGACTGCATTCAACATGCCACCATCAGTTCCTGAACAGTTAAATGATATTGGCCTGACTAAAAATTGGGATCAACATTTGCTAAGAGATCATTAGTTAGCGAAGATTTAAATATCTGCTTTATTATAAAAGAAGAGAGATGGGGGAAGTGTTTTTGAAAAAAAAATTGTAGAAAAAAATGTATTAATTTACATAAATTTAAGTGTTTTATATTTGTTTAGTGTATAGTTGTATTGTACATAAGGGTTTATTTAGCATTCATTAACAATAAGCTTGTATATAACATATTATTCTTTTTATTATTGTATTTTTATTATTTACGCTATTTTATTATGTCTACTTTTTAGGGATTTAAGAATTTAAAAACAAGACTTTGTTTTTCTATAGTTTTCCATAATTTCAATAATTTCAAATTTTTGTGTTGTTTCTGTGTGGCTTGGTACATATTAAGTATTTTACATGTAAAATTTAGTTGGAGAAAAAAAAAATCCAAAATACGAAAGTCCCCAGGAACATATTAATTTATTTTTTGTTATTTAAAAGGTAAAAAAAGGCAATTTACCAGGCATCTTTCTTGTTATGATTTGTTTGACAGCACACTCATTCAATTTTTAAAAAAAAGTATTAATTAGTGCTTTTACTAAAGTCTCTCAAAAAATGGGTTTTTTAAACGCTTTTAAATTTGCAAGAAACATATAATTTTATTAAAACCAAAGGAAATATAATGTGCAAAGTAATAATTTCATGCTTATAGATCACTAAATGTACTAACAAAAATAATGATGATTTTAAAATAATAATATTTTTAGTTGTTAAACATAAGCAGAATTATCAAAATTATTTTTTTTTAATGTAAGTGCATGAAATGTGGTATGTTTAAAAAAAAGAGAAACTCTTTTACTCTTCCCCAGGTCTAACTGTGGACAACGAAGTCTTGAAACCATGACCTGCATTTGTTTTAACACTCATTTTTGTATCAAGAAATCAAGATTATTCCTAAGAAAATATACTGACTTTGATTTAAAACATACAAATATGATTTTGTAATCTTTTTAAAAAGTATTTTAATTGTAAATTATTGTGCAATAATTAGTTTTTCATCTCAGATAATGATACATACGGATACAATGTAAAAAAAAAAAAGGATTTTACTAGTTATGTACATTGTAGGTTATTAGCTATTGAGAATGCAGTTTAAATTTTAAATTTTAAATTCCAACAACATGCTTTGCATCTATAACTGAACCATGAAACTTATACACAATTTGTAATTACTTAAATATCAACAGGGTAACTACTCTTATTTTTTCCTTTTGTCTAATAATTTCTTTAAGGCAATTTAAAGAAAAAATGAAAGAGAGCAACAGTCACGATATCCTTGTGGACAGTGAAACAAAAAGAATTAGAAAAGAAAAGAAAACATAATGTTATTCGATATTAGATGTAGCTTTCCCAAAACACAAAAATTTTAAAAAGTATTTTTTGACACAAAAACATATAATTCAACAGAAAAATTTTGTTTCATTTATTTCATTTGTAAATTATTTGTATTATCATTTTTAGCATCAATGATAAATAATTTCATCTTCAGTGGTCTAAGTAGTGCTAGCCACACAATTCCTTGCGCTTAATAAACTTGTGAACGCTATTTCCCTTTCCCTAGAGTCCGCCATGGTCTGAAAATGGGTTATATTATAATAAATTCATTATTATGTATGGTCAGTCTCTATTTAAAAAAATAAATTCTATTTCTTGTTACCTTTGTTTTCCTTAAATAATTAATGGTTTCATTGCATTAACCATCGGTTGCTTTGTTTATAGGAAATTAACTCATGTCCTTATGTGTTTAACTTGGTCTAACATAAAAACTAGAATATTCAGTTATTGTTTTTTTTTAAAAAATCAAACATTTTAGTACATTTCATATTCATAATAAAAAATATCCTGTTAAAATTAAAATATTTCTTTAAATGAATAAAAATGTGACTCGGTCTTATTTAGAATTACTAAACAAAAAAAACGTATTGTAATAATTTAATTTATAACAAATGCCTTGCAATATGAATGGTCGGAATAAACATAATGTGTTTTTTTCAATTCCAGTCAATAGTCATGAAAATACTACACAATGACATCAAACAAAAAGAAGAAAAATCTATTTGATTAATAAAAGCACATGTGAAAATTTAAATTACCCTTTTTTCCAATGACATTTTTAACTTTTTATACTTCGGTTTGTTCACCTTTCAAAATAATCAAATTTTATTTAAAAAAGAAGTCATGATAAATTTAACAACAACAATATATTTTTTTTCTCTAGAAGTTATTCCATTAATTAAACCTGTAAAATTCACTTCTATTTAAAACAATGTTATTTTACCTTTCCTTTTATTTTACAACATAACTCAAAGTGATAGGTACTTACACTCTATATTTTAAAAGCCCCAGAGATACACAAACAGCAAATCGTATGATATGAAAGAGCTTGCTTTCAGATTTCTAATGACATCAAAACTAATCTTCTATCTTTTATAGGAGGAAAGTTATGATTTTTGAAGATAATTATTTTTCCTGATTATTTACCTTTTTATTCAATTCTAAAATATGTGATCAAATTTTAGCTCTTCGAACACTACATAATATCGTTCATAACTTAGTAAACTGACTTAAACACATCTTTATTACTTAAAATGTATCCACATCAGTGGCAGAAAAAAAAGAAAATAAGGATTGTGTATATTATTATTGAATCATATAATTTTATCTTATGCAATGAATTATTTAAAAAAATATTTAGTTTATGCCCCGAAATTTAAAATGTTCTCATCATATTTAAATGTTACAAATTATTCATTTGTTTTCAATTCTTTCTTCAAATATTTTCACAATTCTTAGAATAATCTGAAAAAATAATTGTATAAATCCAGAAAAAATTGAAATTGAATAAGTTTAAACAGTTTTTAATGACAACTTTAGACATAACAACAAGGCTTGACCTAAACTTGTGGGTAAGTCTCGCAAGTGATATTTTAATTATTTAAAGGTCAGCAAATCATGACATAATTAGATAATTCGGGTCTTACTAAAAATGTATTCTTTGATTACATCAAATCTCAATTCATTTATGTTAAGACAACAACAAACAAGCAATCACTTTGAAATTATGTATATTAGGTTTTTTAAAAATTATTTTTTAAAATTATAATATTTAATTGTTATCATTATCATAGTATTTGCTAAATGTTAAATAATAATTTATAAAGTTTTAAAGTTCAATTGCTAATCCCACTATTGGCACTAAACTATAATTTATAATTAGAAAATAAACAGCAAAACTTTAATGTCAATGTGACATTGAAGGTCCAACAATGATTACCAATGCAGCTGAGTGCACAAATTCCTTCCCTAATCACATCATAATATTTTTTTAATTTAAGAGTATTTTATTTTGTGTGATGTTCAATGGCTATAAAGTAGTCTTAGTGTCTTTCTGAAAAATTCTTATTATCATTTAAAATTATTCTTATTTCTACTAACTATAAATTTAACTATAAATGTGTGGTGACTTAAAAATGTATTTTAAAATATTGAAAATTCCCATAATAATATGGTCCTATTTGGCATGGCCAACTCCATCGTGCACACAAACTAATCTAAAATATTTTCCCATTAAGTACATAATACATTAGTCTATATGATAATATGAATGAATTTTTATTATTAAAAAAAAAATTAATTTAAATAATTTGTTTTTTGTAGCCAAGTTGTTTACTTTTAAAAAAAAAGAGACAATGTGACAATTCCTTATTTCAATAACTTTCTTAACTTAACACCCACAAATAAATCCACTAAGTAAACATTTGGAATGATGACCTTGGAATTTCTCGTGTATATATATATATCTATATATATCTATACTAGATTGTGCCAGGCACCGTGGCGCCTGCGGCGCCCCCGTTTTTTGGGCGCCTACGGCGCCAACCTTTTTTTAAAAGACCAACTAACTTGTCCTTTTTTGATAGATTGTGCCAGGCGCCGTGGCGCCTGCGGCGCCCCCGTTTTTTGGGCGCCTACGACGCCAACCTTTTTTTTAAAGACCAACTAACTTGTCCTTTTTTGATAAATACGAATTATTAAACTTTATGAAATGTACGCAAAGTATTTATTTAATAATAATAATAGGTGTTGTATTTTGCGCACCGATGCACACCAAACAATGACGTCATCATATTAAATATTTTTACAGCGCTCATCAAAACACGATTTTTCAACTAAACTAACTGCTGTAGACTGTCGTACATCGCTTCTGTAGCGTTACGTTACAAACCCACACCACTGGGCTATTATATATATTAATATATATATCGATATATATATATATATATTAGGGCTGTTATCGATTAAACTAAATTTAATCGTTAATTTTTTAGAAATTAATCGATAATTTTGATAAGCTAAAAATAAAGATGTATGTCGTCATTAAACTGAAAATTTCAAGAGAAGTAATAAAAAGAGGCAATGGAATTTTTTTTATTGAGTTATTTTTAAAACATATTTAGCAATAATCATGAGTTAAATAACGAATTAGAGATTAGGCACTTGGACTTGGATGAATATTTCAAATTAATTTAAAATATAAAAGTAATAAAGCTTTATAAAAATTGTTTGATGATTATTAACAAAAACATAAAGATCATCTTTTTATCACACATGTTCAAAAGTTATGATTTTTTTCTAATACCTCATAATCATCTTTTTTTTCACTACGCCGCACGCTGTTTTCCTTTGCATTTTGTGACCTTTTATGACATTTCTAAAAATGCCCTAAACTTAAGTATTTATTTCATTTAATTTTAAAATATAATATTGTTAGGAGATATATTTAAATATAAGTAGTTCAATATATTGTCAATGAATTTAAATTATTGTTAATTTAAAACAATGTTGTTTTTTTGTATCGTTGTCCTTATAAAACAGGTTTACACTTTTAGAGACTGTTTTTAAATGTAGCAGTTTGTACTTTAAAAAAAAAAACACAACTATTATTAGTAATTAATTATTTAGTAATAAATCAGAAAAAATAATTAAAAACAATTCCTTAATTTCAATCACTATTTTATCGATTAAAATAATTTTAATCGATAAAAACATTTACCGATTAATCGAGAAATTAATCGGTAATTTCCGCAGCCCTACAAATTATTATTCCTTGCGAAGCTGGTTTAGAGTAAACGACAAGATAAAACTGGATAGAGATCATATGACAAGAAAAGACTGGATAGAGATTTGACGACAAAACAAGACTGGATCGAGAGAAGACGACAAATCAAAACTGGATAGAGAGCAAACGATAAAAACATGACTCAAGGATTAGTCCACCTCTCCGTCCATAAAAGCATCAAAGGTAAATAAATTTACTTCCAACTGGACGCCTACATGTTATCGCGCGACATGGTTGAGTGTGTGTGTGGTTATGTCATAACAACACACACACTCATCCTGGTAATGAGCATGAAAACACTATTTAACTAAACATTCATCGTCAAACAATGCAAAATCGAAATGGTTCTCTCATTTTTTAAGTATTATACTTTTTTAAAATGTTTAACGCCCCAAACGTTTTAATACACGTTAAAAAAGAAATTATATCTTAATATTTTATTATAAGTTCTCGAAGCTTTTAGTCATTTTATGAATACCACTGAAAAATTTACAAGTAATTACAAAATATTATCTTATGTTAGATATACAGACGCTCCTTCTATGCAGAAGATAATTGCGTCCACAGACCATGACAGATGATCTATTGGCAAGTGATGCAGCGGTCACAGGCCACGGCTATAGGGGTTCCACACATTACCCAGACGCCTAACTATTGTCTAGTTAGGTACCCATTCAGAGCTGGGTGACTCTGGGACTCCTCAGGCCCGGGAACAAATCCTCGCCTTCACGTGGATTCGAACTCGTGACCATCGGTACGACGGTCGAGTGCGCTACCACTCCACCTCCACGTTATTGTGATTAGTATGTTGTTTTTTTTTCGTTCTCAATTTTTCCCACTTGACGTTCGAAAGCGGGTGTTACATTCATAAATCTAAGAATGGTCGTTACGCGAACAATTTTTTTTAGAGGCGGGGTAACATAACTTTATAGCAGGGGCCGAGAATCCGTGGCTCGCGAGCCAGATGTGGCTCTATTGATGGCTGAATCGGGCTCGCAGATTATTTTTAAAAATGTTCTTTTATCTACATAAAAATTACATATATTTTTTTTAAAATGTCTCCACGCTTTTCGCCTCCACGAGGTTTAACCCAACCAAGTACCAACCATGTCTACAAATTACTACAAAGCCATCAGCAAAGCTAGGCAGCATCAAGGGTCGAATAAATTGTAAGAAATACTCAATATTGATTAGCATTATTAATAATGTTATTAGAAAGAATTCAGAGGCATAATTATTTTACTTCTAGTGTTGACATTACACAAAAAGCTCACATTTAGAATGTCTACTTGATTTTTAAGTTTTAAACATAATGTGTGGTTCTCACAGAATTACTTTTCAAAATATGTGGTGTTTATGATGGCTCTCTTGGACCACATTTTTACCGACCGCTGCTTTAAGGAGATTTTATCAAACATTTCCACTAGATTTAGTTTTTTCTTTTAATAGACAAGGGTTTCCACAATCTCTTTTAGGGTGATGGAATATCGGGAATTTAAAACGATTTTCACTAAGAGAGAATTGCACATTTTAACAAAGCGTTGTTTAATTTAGGAAATGTGTCGCTGATTCTCAATCAACAGACCCTTGACTAATAGTCCTGGCGATGTAGGAATGGTCAATTAACGTCTTTTACGTAGGACTGGTGACCTAGGACACGTGACTGATCACTTATTGCGCCACGCTAGTCCTTGTCGATTATCTGGAGCAGCATTGGGTGCACAAAGAAAAGCACAATGTTTGACGTCGTTCATTTAAAAAAAATGTAACAAAGTAAATTATTAAACAATGGAAAACCACTATAGTGTCCTCTCGACAGTGACCAAATCGTAGAGTGGGGCATTAGGACAATCGTTTAACATTAGTCCATATATAACGTCACCAGCCATTGTTCTCAAGCGGATTTGAACAGATATTTCTTTCCGTCTGCTCAAAAATACATCCAATGACGTCAGCTTTTGGTCGGATTTCAACACACTCGCTTCTCTCCTCGTCTCGTTTCTCTCCTCGTCTAGTTTCCCTCCTCGTCTCGTTTCTCTCCTTGTCTTGTTTCTCTCCTCGTCTGATTTCTCTCCTCGTCTTGTTTCTCTCCACGTCTCGTTTCTCCCCTCGTCGTTTCAAGCAACACCAGCAAAGCAAACAGCTTGAAGGATTTCAGTTAAATCGAAACTGCAGGCCGCTTATCTAACAGGAAGGGTCAGTTGGTCACTCGGCCACAGTCCCACTCGGCAACTGTATCACTCGGCCACCGTTTACTCGGCCACCGTCTACTCGGCCACCGTTTACTTGGCCACCGTCTACTCGGCCACCATTTACTCGGCCACCGTCTACTCGGCCACCGTTTACTCGGCCACCGTTTACTGGACCACCGTCTCAGGCGGCAAGTGAATGATGATGTGTAAAGATACAGACAACGAATATAACAATTGGAAACACACGTTACGTATGTCGGGGGCGTGGGGGGNGGGGGGGGGGGGTTAGGACGGCGGGGCAATTTACTGAATGAAACAGGTTTAAGGAACACAGCTTGTCCAAAGGAGGTGACCTTGACCCTATTCCAATCGTGTGACGTCTTATAGTTGGCTCAAATCTTAAACCTCGACAGAATTGAGATGATGCCATCAAAAAATTATAATCAATTATTACCATATCAGATACACTAAGTGTTGTAGAATCAAGTATTACCACACCAGATACCTTCAATGTTGTAGAATCAAGTATTACCATATCAGATACACTAAGTGTTGTAGAATCAAGTATTACCACACCAGATACCCTCAATGTTGTAGAATCAAGTATTACCACACCAGATACCCTCAATGTTGTAGAATCAAGTATTATTACACCAGATACCCTCAATGTTGCAGAATCAAGTATCACCACACCAGATACCCTCAATGTTGTAGAATCAAGTATCACCACACCAGATACCCTCAATGTTGCAGAATCAAGTATCACCACATCAGATACCCTCAATGTTGTAGAATCAAGTATCACCACACCAGATACCCTCAATGTTGTAGAATCAAGTATCACCACATCAGATACCCTCAATGTTGTAGAATCAAGTATCACCACATCAGATACCCTCAATGTTGTAGAATGAAGTATCACCACACCAGCTACCCTCAATGTTGTAGAATCAAGTATCACCACACCAGATACCCTCAATGTTTTGGAATCAAGTATTACCACATTAGATACCCTGAAATGAAAATACTGAAATAAGATAAGAAAATGAATGATGATAAACTGTCGGAACCCTAGAGATTGAAGGCAAATACACTATTTTATAATGATGACATTGCCTCCATGGTCTTTGACATGATAAGCAATGATGACTTACAAACGATTTTATTTCTGGCAGTGAACTAGTTGTGTTGAAATGTGTTGAAAAAAATTGTCAAGATTATTTTGTGTTTTGTCAATAAACTGTAAAAAAAAAATCTGTGTTTTTTCCCCAATATTTTTGTAGGAAGGAAGTTGATGAGGATGGAGATACAGAAGAAAAATGTTAAAGAAAAAGTGAGACAGTTATTGGAAAAGTTTATAAGACCTCGTGTTTAAGACATTTCTAATGTTCCGATTATACGGTTAAAGGTTATAGATATCAAATTACAAGCAAACAAAACTAGCTAGGACTGAGACTGTTAAGACTGAAGAATAAAGATTTGTTTTAATTATAGAAATTTGAGATGGTCAATGCTACTTTAAAATATATTTATTACGAAAACTAAAAGATGAATATTTCGTACATTAATTAAGCGGACCATTTTCCCTTCACCAAGTCTACTTCTCACTTCACCAAGTCTATTTCTCACTTCACCAAGTATATTTCTCACTTCACCAAGTCTATTTCTCACTTCACCAAGTATATTTCTCACTTCACCAAGTATATTTCTCACTTCACCAAGTATATTTCTCACTTCACCAAGTCTATTTCTCACTTCACCAAGTCTATTTCTCACTTCAAGTAGTCTATTTCTCACTTCACCAAGTATATTTCTTACTTCAACGAGTCTATTTCTCACGTCACAAAGTCTATTTCTCACTTCACCAAGTCTATTTCTCACTTCAACGAGTCTATTTCTCACTTCACCAAGTCTATTTCTCACTTCACCAAGTATATTTCTTACTTCACCGAGTCTATTTCTCTCTTCATAAAGTCTATTTCTCACTTCACAAAGTCCTCTTCTCACTTCACCGAGTCTATTTCTCATTTCACCGAGTATATTTCTCACGTAACAAAGTCTATTTCTCACTTCACCGAGTCTATTTCTCACTTCATCAAATCTATTTCTCACTTCACCAAGTATATTTCTTACTTCATCAAGTCTATTTCTCTCTTCACAAAGTCTATTTCTCACTTCACAAAGTCCTCTTCTCACTTCACCGAGTCTATTTCTCATTTCACCGAGTATATTTCTCACGTAACAAAGTCTATTTCACACTTCACCGAGTCTATTTCTCACTTCACCGAATCTATTTCTCATTTCACCGAGTATATTTCTCACGTAACAAAGTCTATTTCTCACTTTACCATGTCTATTTCTCACTTAAACAAGTCTATTCTCCCTTCACCAAATCTATTTCTCACTTCACCGAGTCTATTTCTCACTTAACAAAGTCTATTTCTCACTTTACCATGTCTATTTCTCACTTAAACAAGTCTATTCTCCCTTCACCAAATCTATTTCTCACTTCACCGAGTCTATTTCTCACTTAACCAAGTCTATTTCTCACTTCACCAAATCTATTTCTCATTTCACCAAGTCTATTTCTCACTTCACAAAGTCCTCTTCTCACTTCACCGAGTCTATTTCTCACTTCACCAAGTCTATTTCTCACTTCACCAAATCTATTTCTAATTTCACCAAGTCTATTTCTCACTTCAACAAGTCTATTTCTCACTTCACCGAGTCTATTTCTCACTTCACCAAGTCTATTTCTCACTTCACCAAATCTAATTCTCACTTCACCGAGTCTATTTCTCACTTCACCAAGTCTATTTCTCACTTCACCAAGTCTATTTCTCACTTCACCAAATCTATTTCTATTTTCACCAAGTCTATTTCTCACTTCACCAAGTCTATTTCTCACTTCACCAAATCGATTTCTCACTTCACCAAGTCTATTTCTCACTTCACCAAATCTATTTCTCACTTAACCGAGTCTATTTCTCACTTCACCAATTCTATTTCTCACTTCACCAAATCTATTTCTTACTTCACCAAGTCTATTTCTCACTTCACCAAATCTATTTCTCACTTCACCGAGTCTATTTCTCACTTAACCAAGTCTATTCTCCCTTCACCAAATCTATTTCTCACTTCACCGAGTCTATTTCGCACTTAACCAAGTCTATTTCTCACTTAACAAAATCTATTTCTCACTTCACCGAGTCTATTTCTCACTTTACCATGTCTATTTCTCACTTCATTGAGTCTATTCTCCCTTCACCAAGTCTATTTCTCCCTTCACAAAATCTATTTCTCACTTAACCAAGTCTATTTCTCACTTCACCAAGTCTATTTCTCACTTTACCATGTCTATTTCTCATTTCATTGAGTCTATTCTCCCTTCACCAAGTCTATTTCTCCCTTCATAGAATCTATTTCTAACTTCACCAAATCTATTTCTCACTTCACCAAATCTATTTCTCACTTCACCGAGTCTATTTCTCACTTCACCAAGTCTATTTCTCCCTTCACCGAGTCTATTTCTCCCTTCACCAAGTCTATTTCTCCCTTCACCGAGTCTATTCTCCCTTCACCAAGTCTATTTCTCCCTTCACCAAGTATATTTCTCACTTCACCAAATCTATTTCTCACTTCACCGAGTCTATTTCTGACTTTACCATGTCTATTTCTCACTTCACTGAGTCTATTCTCCCTTCACCAAGTCTATTTCTCCCTTCACCGAGTCTATTTCTCACTTCACCAAGTCTATTTCTCCCTTCACCGAGTCTATTTCTCACTTCAACAAGTCTATTTCTCCCTTCACCGAGTCTATTTCTCACTTCACCAAGTCTATTTCTCACTTCACCAAATCTATTTCTCACTTCACCGAGTCTATTTCTGACTTTACCATGTCTATTTCTCACTTCACTGAGTCTATTCTCCCTTCACCAAGTCTATTTCTCCCTTCACCGAGTCTATTTCTCACTTCACCAAGTCTATTTCTCCCTTCACCAAGTCTATTTCTCACTTCACCAAGTCTATTTCTCCCTTCACCGAGTCTTTTTCTCACTTCAACAAGTCTATTTCTCCCTTCACCGAGTCTATTTCTCACTTCACCAAGTCTATTTCTCCCTTCACCGAGTCTATTTCTCACTTCACCAAGTTTATTTCTCACTTTACCAAGTCTATTTCTATGTATATCACACATGCTTGTATTATAAAAGGTGGTCCAGTAAGTTAAGTGCCATCCAGTGTCATCCAGTGCCACCCAGTGTCATCAAGCGCCACCCAGTGTCATTAAATGCCATCCAGTGCCACCCAGTGTCATCCAGTGTCATCCAGTGCCATCCAGTGTCCTTCAGTGCTATCCAGTGTCCTCCAGTAACATCCAGTGTCATCTAGTGTCATCCAGTGTCATCCAGTGCCATCCAGTGTCCTTCAGTGCTATCCAGTGTCCTCCAGTAGCATCCAGTGTCCTCTAGTGTCATCCAGTGCCATCTAGTGGCATCCAGTGTATTATAAAAGATATCTCAGTAAAACTAGAACCCTCTGACCCCCTTACCATGTCTCAGTCACTTCGTGCATCATGTTTATACGTCCGCCTGCCTATTCATTATAAAAACCACGTACCTGTTCATCAAAAGACAATGCTAATATGGCCTTAAGGCCCCGTATTGAGACAAGCTATCAGTCAGTTTTTACGACAAAGAGTTTCATTATCATGTGTTGTGTCACGATATGATAACAGTTGTATTTTCATTCATTGTTTGTGGCTGATAACGATTTCCAAGGAAGGTCTACATGAGTAAAAAATATATGATTAGAAGTACACTTTCCTTTGAAGTGAGGCACAGTAGTTACTCAGTTTGTGCTATACAGATGACAATGTTAAATAATAAACATGAAAACAATAAGCGATGCATGTGATTTGTAAAATAATTTAGGTTTCTTTTTAAGTTGGCAACCATTTTGATCTATCATATTTTTTAAAAATAAGTTTTACACTACTTATACATTGGCAGTGAAGTATAACTGGCCATTCTACGAAAAATTGTTACATATAACATTCGTATATGTTACTTCAATTAAATCAGTCATTTTGTTGTGCAAAATAGAATTATAGATCACATTACAGAATAAATTGTTACTTCATTTCCCGGGAAAATCCAATATCGCTTGAGAAATGTGACGTCCCTTCCAATAAACTCCGACACTAAATATATTTCTTTGATGTCCGCTAGGAGGCTACCTATGGCGCGAAAACGTTGGTTGCGCTTTGGTGCGCAACGAACAAACGTCGGAACATCACTTCAAAGATGTCCACCAACAGTTCGAACTCCATCCGTGAGTCTAGGAACTACATCTCGCTGCACACGATCGCCGCTCCGACGGTGAGAACTTCAACCTCCAATCTTATGAAGAGGACGAAGAAGAAAATCAAAAGGGCTTTTGCATGCTGCTTTCCATGCATGCGCCGGAGGAGAAAGGAAACCAGCCCATTCCAAGAACAGGATCTCAATGATGGATCTGTCTCCGGCGACTCTCTCTCAAGTTATTACCCAGAATCCTTGAATGCTCTCTCTAGTCATGACTCCGAGTCCATCGTGACGTCATGTGAAGAAAGCTCAACGAGCTCCGATGGCTCCCATTTGAACTTCAGCCTGATCGAGATACTCGGAGGGTTCCGCGACTGGCCCCTGCCCAGTTTTGATGGAATGCAATCTCAACTTTTCAAGACACTGACAAGCCACATTGTCGTTAAAAAGGAAAGCGTTGTGGACGTCCGGTTTGGGGCTGGGGACGCGCCATTACCCACTGCCTGCACGCTGTTGCCATCCCGTATAAACCGCTCTTCGTGCCTCCGCCAGTCAAAGGAAGCCTAGAACCGAAGAGCTGCTACTGGATCATCATGGCAACCATGTTAAGCATCATCGTTGAGATTATCTTCCAGAGCCTCATTCTAGGGTACTGAGAAGCTCGGATGCTATCCACACCTTTCCTAACGACACGACACCAAAACCACCGATGGAAGAAAATAGTTCCCAAATTTTACCGATAGAGACATACTCAAGAACCATGAGAAAGGAAACTTTCCCGTGTTCTACCGAGAGCGACTACACTTAATACAATGAGAGTGAAACTTTACCGAGTGTTCTCGAAGACGAACTAACAAATTCCAATGAGAAAGCCAAGAAATAAGATAATCCTCGTAGAGGATGTTCACTAAACTAGTACAAAGTGCATAGAAAAAGCAAAGAACCCCAAGGTCTACACTCACGATTAACCGAGTATGACCACACCATAAACCAAGTCTGACCACACCATAAACCAAGTCTGATTACACCATAAACAAAGTCTGACCACACCATAAACCAAGTCTGACCACACCATAAACCAAGTCTGACCACACTATAAACCAAGTCTGACCACACCATAAAAAAAACCAAGACTGACCACACCATAAACCAAGTCTGACCACACCATAAACCAAGTCTGACCACACCATAAACCAAGTCTGACCACACCATAAACCAAGTCTGACCACACCATAAACAAACTCTGACCACACCACAAACCAACTCTGACCACACCATAAACCAACTCTGACCACATCATAAACCAACTCTGACCACAACATAAACCAAGTCTGACCACACCATAAACCAAGTCTGACCACACCATAAACCAAGTCTGACCACACCATAAACCAAGTCTGACTACACCATAAACCAAGTCTGACCACACCATAAACCAACATAAACCAAGTCTGACCACACCATAAACCAACATAAACCAAGTCTGACCACACCATAAACCAAGTCTGACCACACCATAAACCAACTCTGACCACACCATAAACCACGTCTGACCACACCATAAACCAACTCTGACCACAACATAAACCAAGTCTGACCACACCATAAACCAACATAAACCAAGTCTGACCACACCATAAACCAACATAAACAAGTCTGACCACACCATAAACCAACATAAACCAAGTCTGACCACACCATAAACCAAGTCTGACCACACCATAAACCAACTCTGACCACAACATAAACCAAGTCTGACCACACCATAAACCAACATAAACCAAGTCTGACCACACCATAAACCAACATAAACCAAGTCTGACCACACCATAAACCAAGTCTGACCACACCATAAACCACGTCTGACCACACCATAAACCAAGTCTGACCACACCGTAAACCAAGTCTGACCACACCATAAACCAAGTCTGAACACACCATAAACCAAGTCTGACCACACCATAAACCAAGTCTGACCACACCATAAACCAAGTCTGACCACACCATAAACCAAGTCTGACCACACCATAAATCAATACTGAACACACCATAAACCAAGTCTGACCA